>JASGXE010014213.1:0-12329 GCA_030068105.1 Sinentomon sp. SZTP_YWyxl | reverse complement strand
ATTCCATTCACCTTCGTCGACATCGTCAAAGCCACCTGAAGCAGCCTGCAAGACAGCCTTTTCGGATGGAGAAACATCTCCACTGAATAATCAACGACCAGGAACCACCCAGCAACACTCCCCGCTCCCTTTTCTTCTGTCAGCAATCTGCATCCACACGGCAAGCACACGAATGCCGCAACGGCGGCAAGAGAGCGTCCATCGCAACGAGGCATCCTCGGAGCTGTGAAGCGGAGGGGAGTGTTGCCTCCAGCCGCCAACAGACATCTTTGTCATTGCGATGTGCGATTTCCGTGACGGAAAGAAACAGCGCAGGGGTGCGCAACTTCACATAGAATGCCTGAGAATTTCTATCATTTGACTTGCATGTTGCGATTTTCATGTTTCGTCTTGGTGTTGGGTCGACCGACAGGTGTCGGTCGACGGGATTTCTAGTGAGACATAGACTGAGGCACAATGTCGCCGGAATAACTGCACATCCTCAACACAGGGTTTCGCCAAATGGACTGGCAAATATCTTTGCTGGGTCCATCCAATAGAAAAAACCTTGGCAATGACAATCCATTTGCTATTGCTAAAGTCGTGTCGGGAACTTTCGCATCAAGCCCAATGGTGCATTCTAAATAGAAACTATCCCAAAACTCAATCAGCATGTTTCTATATACTCCACCATCATCAATGGCCATCTCTTCCGTACCATTTTGCAAAACCATCGCACCGTGTATGGAACAGCATTGCCGGGACGGACATTAGGATGGATTCTCCATTTCTAAAAGAACATCACTGAAGACCTTTCCTCTGCGCACGCGCATCTTGAATTTATCCTGATGCTCAGCAATGACAGCGTGAGGTGGTGGAAGTTGAGGAAAGATGCTGCCATTGTCTTCAACACCGCCAGCCGGTTCTTGAAAGGCTGTATCGTGGACTCCAGATGAAAGGCAAACTTCCGTTGACTCGACGTCAAAAAAGTGAGTTCTCTGGAGCAAGATTTTCTTCACAATCGGAGCCGGACATTGCGGCAAAATTGCTCGTGCAAGCACATCTTCCTCTTCAAAATCACCAGGACAGAATTCCTTTCCGGTTGGAAATGGCATGCACCACAAACATTGACCCCAATTTTCAATTTTTATTTTTGACAGCACCTGTCATCTCAAGGGCACTGCTGCCGGTGCTGGCGCGCCCGCTGTGTTCGAGTGAGACGGTGCGGCAATCAATCAGGGCAGGCCGGTGCTGCGCACCGGCACTTCCAGGCCGGGCAGGTGCGGCGCACCGGTGCGCACCGGCCGACTTTAACCACTGAGCGCATTGTCCATCACAATTACTGAATTATTGGGTGAAATGTTTGGCAAGAGTTGTCAGGAACCATTTTTAAAGCATGCCGCATCCATTTCTTCATGATAATCCTTCGTGCTTTTAGGCCGAAATGACGAAAGTGCTCCGCAGGAACAAATCCCTTTTCCACTCCCTGCGTGGCAAACAATTGGTCCTTTACCTTGTGGCAGGCGTGGAGTTGCAGAAGTGGTGTCATCAGTCCACCTCTTACTTTGGCAGTGGTTGGCATTCAACCATGTCTCATCCAAGAACATGAAACTTGGCAAACCGTTGGTGCGAGAAAGACTGCGATATTCTCACAAAAACCGGCGAATATCAGTTTTTTCTACCAGTGGTACCAGACCATTTGTTTTTTCGAATCGGAAGCCCAACTTCCTGTGAAGCTTCCAGAGGGACGTTTTCCCGCCTGTGAAGGCAGTTTTATCCCGAACAATTGGCAGAAGCTGTCGCAATGTTGGAAATCGTCTTTGCTTATAAAAATCGATTACCATTCAATTGGATATTTTTTCAACTTGTTGCTTATTTTGCAGACATACAAAGTACGAGGTGCATTCCAAAAGTGCATACCGTTGTAAGATTACTCAGTGATTACAGCAATGGGCGAATCAGACTAATCTGTCATTCAACGTAGTCCCCCCCCCTTTGTCCAGGCATAGTCGCCACCGTTTCACCCAGCTCTGGTACGAAGTTACAATGGTGTCACTTGGCAACAGCCAAAAGTCACTTGGGAACAGCCAAAAGTCACTTGGAGCCAGATCAGGCGAGTAGGGTGGATGGGGTAAGGTTTCGATGCCATGCTCCTCCAGAAAAGTGGGCACAACTCTAGCCGTGTGGGGCGGGGCATTGTCCTGATGGCCTGTTCTATGCCAGGCATACGTATTGGTACTGCGCAAAAAATGTTGCCCGGAAAAGGCGGTAAGCAAAACTGCTCTTGTTCCGCTTTTGAGCTGTGATTAACCATGGACGTCGCATTTTTCACTGAGATTGAGTGGGGCTTTGAGCGACGAAATCAGACGAAAAAACGGCAGGCGCATTCCAGAGCCTGATGCAACTGCAGAGAATATGGAATCCCCCTCAAAATGGGACCGGGGACTGGGGCAGAACGAACTGAGGCAGAACTTGCGGTGCAAGTCGGGCCCTTTCTGCTCAATGGCAGGCAGCAAGTGATGCTGCAACAGGTCAGCATAGTATGACCCTGTTATTGTTCGCCCTTTGGGAACAGGATGGGAAAGAATTACTCTGTTGGTCCCAGAAAAATGCGTAAAGGACCTTCTCAGCTGACTCGCCTTGGCGGAACTTCCGGGGTGGGGGAGAGTCACCGTGTTTCCATTGCCTGGACTGCTGCTTTGTTTCTGGGTTGCAGAATGGCATTCATGTTTCATCCATGGCTATAACCCGTCCTGGAAAGGGTGCTCCTCGGGAAGCTTTTCGTGTCAGCATGGCTCGACTGATGTCCATCCGTGCTTGTTTTTTTCACGTCGTCGAGCATTCTTAGCACCCATCGTGCACCGACTTTGCTCATTTGCAAGTGGTCGCTTGGAATCGGGTGCATGCACGGATGTGGCTGGGATTCCGGACAGATCTTACAAGTCCTCCACCGTTCGTCTTCTGTCTTCCATCACCAGACGTTCGATTCGGAGCACATTTTCCTTGCAGGTTGACGTTGTTGGTCGGCCGCATCGTTCCTGGTCTTTCGTGTCCACCCTGCCCTCCTTGAACTGGCGAACCCAATTCCGAACAGTGCAATCGGCAAGGGCATTATCACCACAAACTGCCCTCAGCTGGTGATGGATGTCGACGGCAGATTTTCCTTGCACAGTGAAAAACTTTGACTGCGATTCATTATCACTACCCAGTGTTCCAAACTCGCCAAATAAAAACAGTCACTCCTACAAAACCATGTGGAAGCCAGAAATGGGGTTTCACTGAGACCTAGTTAAAAGATGTATTTACAAATTGAAAGAGGATGCAATCCAATCACCCCAACGTATTTTACACAGCAGCCAAACGGTACGGACTTTTGGAATGCACCTTGTATACAGGGTGTTCAGTAAAGGCTCCCGTAAACCAGATTTTCGGAATGTGCTGCTGATTCCCCTGAGTTGAAATAATAGAGGGAAGAAATTTGTTACGACCCCCCATTTCCCAGATATGGAGCCTCAAAGTTCCCAAAATGACATTTTTCGGGAAGATCTGGTGCCGTTTGTGTTGCCAGTGAAGGTCCCATCTATTGCGAGTGGGTTCTGCTTTAGAAATACTAAAGAAAAGATTCAATAGTCAAATGTGGTCAGGCGCCCCAATTTGCAGATATGAACTCCCAAAACACACGCTGGAGAATGTACGGCATTCAATTTCAGTTGGGTTATTTTTCAATTTGGGCTGATTTCAGCGATTTGGTTGCCATGTGACTGAAATGCGTTTGCCCAGCGTGAACGTGGAGGGCGCATTCTGCCATTCTGGAATTCCAATAATGTTTATGGCCACATGCCGTCTTCAATTTGGTGAAGACACCTGAAGTCCAACTATTGCTCTGGAAATCAACGGCTTCTGTGGAATGCCAATGTTTATGGCCACATCGGGAGGGTACTGAGGCGGAGCAATTTGTGGTCCAATTGGAAAGTTGGTACCCGAGAAGAGCGAAAAATCAGTTGAACAGAAGGAATGCGATCTGCAAATCATATTCCCATAAGTTCATCGTATTACATAGTTCAAGGAATTATTTCTGTTGGCAAAACAAGCAAGTAGCAGGCAATGAAAGGGCAATTAGAAAAATTTTGCGATCTTTACGTTGGGTCGAATGTGAAAAAATGAAGACCGTTAGCAATGAATATGTTATCTCCAAGGTGAAGCATTGGTCCTGGGTCCTCCAGGGCTTAAATGTATGATCTTAACAGGAACGATATGAAATTGCTCAGATTGGTAAATTTGCAATTGCCTCTTGCCTCTCAATTAGAACCGCGAAAGAGTGAAGAATGAAGAGCAAATATTCTTATTGAAAGGGACATGTACAGCCCCAGCGTGAGGGACTGTGAAAGAAATGTCGCGGTGACCAAGCAATTTGTGAGCAGGTTCCGAAAAGGTGGCTGTTTTCTCCTAGTCTTCCCAGGCGGTCTTCCATCGAAGTACTATCCAGGCCAAACGTTGCTCACCGATGAAATGCACAGGAGCTGGAACCAAACTAACAACTTGTGGGAGTAGGAAATCGTGCAGCATAGATGCAATCGTCCCTTTTGCAAGTTTCTTGC
Source organism: Sinentomon sp. SZTP_YWyxl (assembly GCA_030068105.1). Classification (NCBI taxonomy): domain Eukaryota; kingdom Metazoa; phylum Arthropoda; class Protura; order Sinentomata; family Sinentomidae; genus Sinentomon; species Sinentomon sp. SZTP_YWyxl. The sequence continues at coordinate 7,752 of JASGXE010014213.1, read as the reverse complement.
TGCCGACTGTAATTTATTCACTACACCTGAAGTCCAACTGTTCTGCAATTGACGGGCTGCTGTGGAATGCCAATGTTTATGGCCACATCCGGAGGGTGAGGCAGAGGAATTTGTGGTCCAATGAATGGTTCAACACACGATACCAATTGATGGTCTAGTGGACGTGAAGCCAGTACGGCAAGAAAATGTACTGCCGCATAGATGGAACAAGAATCGTGACTTGTCATTTTGATATCTTTCTTGAATTATTTTGCTGTGAATCTCCTCTATGTTGAAAGTTGGTTGACTTCATCATTGCGTGTGATGAATGGTCTAACACAATTGATGGGCTAGTGGACGCAAATCCTTATAAAGTTCACCCTTTTCTTTTATATTTTTTTTCACCGAACATGTAGGCAATGGAATTTTTTGAGTTCCACTGACCCGCTCTTCTCAAACTTCTCAAAAGCAAATCGTGCAGGGAAACATTCAAAAATTCTCCCAAGGCCAATCTTCACTACCAGTACTCGGAACTGTAATAGCAATGTTGCGTTCGAAGCAATGCACTCTCGATTTTATGTTAAAATAATTCATGTTAAAATAATTAGTTTTGTTAAAATAATTCGACGTCCCTGCCACAGGAATAGCAAGGATATACCCATGAACCTTCAACCTTCCCCCAAGAGCTCGCAAATCAATTGCTAACCGCTCGTGGGTTAACCGAGGTTGGAATGACTACGAGAGCAGCAGTTAATGCCTCATTCTTCTGGATTGTGTGGACATAATATTGCACCACCCTATCAACTAGTTCAAACAGTGTTTTAAAGCCTCTTCTAAATGATAAGCTCAACGAATGCTTTCTGCACTCCACGTCTTTGAAAACTCCTTTTTACTTTGACCAACAATCCACTGAACTCATTATTTACATGATTCTCGTAAGAATGCATAGCTTCCGAAATTTCTAAAACATTTTTGTGCTCATCCATGGTCATTTATGCGAGTTTCACTCACTGACCACTCTCTCAAACTACTCTTTGGGACTCTACACCGCAATAAAATTCCAACATGTCCCAGAGCAGCTCGATTCCGCATTTCTCTCTTTTCGTCGTATTACACGTATTGTTCTAAAAAGTTTTTAACTAAACGGTACTCATCTGGTTTATTTAGGTCCTGCTGAATCCTCTTCCAACTGAAGCCATTGACGTTGACCTTCGTCGTCCGCTGAGATATTCCCTGAAGTCGTTGCTGATGCTCTCAATCCAAGCAGTGGTCGGTTTTCCCGAAGATGTGCGGCTGATTTTGTGCTGTTTACTATGAATAGGTTGTTCGTGACTTCTAACTCCTGATGGACAATCCGACTGAGTTGCAATTGATTCCCGCTGTTGAACTTGACCTGGTATATCAGTGGGATTGTCCCATCGTATCCCACCGCTGTTTTCTGCACGTAATGGATGCCTTGAATCACCTGAACTTTGACAGTAGCCTATGCCATTTGACCCAGTGCCGTGATCGTGATTGCGATCATGAATCTTCCGTATGATCCCCGGATTCCCAGTGCCAGAATGTTCGACTCTTTTCGACCTTTTGTCACGGCGCAACTTCACCTTGGAAAAGAAACAAAGTGACAAAATGAACTGAATCTGCATAAATTGTGATATGTCCCTGAAGATAAATACAAGGGTTACCTATCTTTTTCATGTTGTTATAATCTGCTATTTATGGTGCACTCCATCAGTGATTACTCTCTTTCCTCATTCTACCAAAATATCTTTATTCCTTTGGGCGGCCCCATCACACTGGCTCTTTCCGGCGTCACTTCCATAGCCTACATCCAGCATTCCTCTATCGAAAGTTTAACGTCCCATCTTCATCTCATGTCCTCTCGGGCAATGAGTCTAAATACGATTTAAGCAAATTGGATATGGAAACTGGGGGACCGAGAGCGTCAAATTTCTGCAACAAAAGGGCATGCGGGACGGAGTCGAATGCTTTTTACGAGGTCAATAAATATGGTGTCGACATGTCGCCCTTCCTCAAAAGCGTGTGCAATGTCGTGAACAAAATCCATGTCCTCTCGGGCAACGATTTCCAGTAGGGGGCGACGGTGTTCAGTTCATATGAGCTGGGCCTTTGCCGGTAAAACGTCTCTGAAACAATTCAGGAGAATGCGCAGGATGATCGCTGATGAGAATTTTCTCACGCTGTGACAATACGTTTCCCAATTGAGGCCGGAGAGATCTCCGATGCTTTTTTTTAAAAACACCGGTGGAAGTTGCGGATATCCACTTTTTCGGGGGGAAGGGATCGATAACATCCTCAACTATCGCCGGTGGTTTTGAAACAAGCAACAGAGATCTCTCCGGCCTGAGTGTTGAAATGTTTCCGAGGTCCGGTGGAAGCAGTTCCGGCTGTTCGATAGTGGAAATTCAGCAGATGTCGAGGTATGAGTTGTCTCGGGCAGAAGTAATCCTTGGAGGTTGGAGGAGCGAACATGTATTTTCCCTTGGAATAAAACACTTTCTCTTCCAAGATCCCTTCTAGAAAATAACATATTTTCATCGGAACTATCACTGGAGCCTCTGAATATCCTTTGCCCGTGATATATACAGAAGAACGTATTTGACGTTTGCAGGGATCTTGGCTACCGGAATGGAATGCATTTCCATGGCACAGACTTCTCCGATCCTTCCCCAATTGCAGAGCACCAGGAAGGCGATTAGAAAGGTCATCTTGAGCTATTCTCGCCCACAGAGAGTTTGCCTCCTTTTACAGCATGCTATGCTCTGTGTAAAAACTATTGAAGTCCAACTCTTAAGACTTGATACAGTTTCAGTACATCAGTGGTAAGAGGTAAATGTACCACCTTAAGCCTACGCTTCCGCGGAGACGCGGCCGTCTTAAGATTTTTGACATATTCCCCAATTGTACTTCAAACGCTTCAGAAACATTTCAGTTCGACGTACAGGTTGATCCAAAAAAAAGTATAGTGAAACTTGTGCATGCTGATTTGTGCCTTTTTCGCTGCGCTGGTTAACCGCAGAGTAACCGTAATGGCGGCTGCTTACAGATAACAGTCCTTAGTACCGTTTGTGGCTGAACTGTCCCTTGTCTGCCAGGAGTTTGGCCTGAGAGGAGCAATGGTTTCAGCAAGATGCTGGGGCCCCGTCGCGTATCGGCCGCGGCAAATTGCAGTTCCTGCTCCATGAATACCGGCTGATTTCGAGCAAATCCACTTTCCATTTTCCAGCTGACAGCTCGTAGTCCCAACCTAAAGAAGATTCTTCCTTTGGGGCAATCTCAAGGAAGCTGCATTTCGTCCTCCCGGCATGCCAGAATCCAGGGCCGGCATTAGCCAAAGAATCATTGTTGTCGGACCATTTCCCTGGAAATGCGTAAGCTGCTGTGTTCCGTAACCTTCGCCGACTGCTAGAGGCATACATTGACCTTAAGGGCAGCCACAACCGCATGCCTCCACATCCAGTCCAGCGAAAACGCACAAATCAGCATGCAAAAGTTTCACTATACTTTTTTTGGATCACCCTGTATGTTTCTCTTCGAACGACCCTCCATTTCGCTTTGTATGACAAATTCTTCGATTGCAGTTTTAAAACATGAGAACAGAAGCTCCGCGTTGGATGGGCTAGATGTTAATGGCTGAAGATTATCCAGGCCAGGAACAACGCAAAAGTGACTGCAACATCTTTCAGCGATGGAATTACGAATCGGATGTCAAAGCTTTTCAAAAGACAGGCTGGGAAGATGCACGAAATTTCTGAGCATGATCAAGTACCGCGCCAAAATTCTTCCCATGGGATGCGCCTAGCCTACATTTTCCGGTAACACTTCCATATACCTGTCTTCTGCCACCGTATCTTTACAACGCATCCACCGCATCTCTGGAAACAAGAATCAGGGATGTCCAAATGACCATCCTTCACATTTCTTTTCTTTTCTTTGTTTCCTTTTTCCTATGCATTCGTTTTCCAATCATACAAATTTTCAACTTCTCCATTGCAAGTGAAGAAATCGAAGTGCATGGGAAAAAGGAAAGGAAGGAAAGAAAGAAAGAAGAGATAGAAAGAAGAGAGAAGGGAGAATAAGAGAGAAAAAAGCAAATGCGATGCATATTTTGACGTTTAATTTCAAAAGAAATTACTCTTAAAGGAACAGATTCAGACCATATCTTGCTGGTGTAAATCCCTCACGTGACGAAATAAATTAGACCGAGATCCGATACTTTTACCAGAATGCTGGCAAACTAGGGCATTCCGAGGACGAGCAGAATCGAGTAAGCTTGTGTCTCGCCAGGTCGCAATAAACTGGAAACGACTTGTCGCATTCATCACATCCAGTCTGCTTGAGATGGGTGCTGCATTTTCCAGCAGCATGCCTGACGAGATGGTGTCTCATGACATGCTTTATTGGGGTGCCTCTGACAATGATCGCGGCTGTGGGCCCTGCTTTAAACAAGGATAACGTACTCAGGAACAAATCTTCACAGGGCTGCAGTTCCGATCTGTACCTCTTCCGCTGCATCGACTTACATCTCCATTTGTGTCTGAACGCAAATTTAAGGGACCTGACATCTCCACAATTGCAGACTAGAACATTGCTGCCACCATCTTCTGGTGTGTTTTCGTAGGAGAGGAACCGCTCCTTAAGCGGTTAAAGTTCACTTCTGCTGACTACCTTTACAGCTGGTTGCAACTGCAACAACAACCGTAACCTCGCGCGACAGCCGTCAAGAGCTATGCGGTAATTATTGGTGTTTTTGTTTCTTAGCTATTTTCATTTGGTTATTTTTCCATCATAATTTCATTCCATTTGATCATGTTTCAGTGTTAAACGTGAAAGCCAAGCCAAAAGTCAGATTTCATGTAAAGTTAAAATCGGATCAAAGAAACTCGGGAGGATCAAAGCCATATCAAAAATTAACTTGACAAATGGATCTGTTACTAATCTTTTGCAGACTCTTCTCCACAGATCCTGATCGTGTCGACTCTCCACAGTTTTTCGCAGTCGACCTCCAATATTGTCGCGTTCCTCTTGTTAAACTTTTTTTTCACATTTCGCCAAGTACCTACGTTCGTGATGCTGGGTGTGTGCCCATGCCGATCTCCAATGTTGTCGCGTCGAACACTTCCTCTTGCGAATTTTTTTTGCATTTCGCCAAGTGTTCGATATGTTGAGTGTGTACCCATGTCAACGGATCCGCAAAGTCCACAGATCCTGATCTTTTGCAGACTCCACAGATATTCGTGGAGTCGATCTCCAATATTGTCGCTTCAAACACTTCTTGTTAAACTTTTTTTGCATCGCCAAGTACGTTCGTTGTCCTGCGTGTATGCCCATATCAACGGATCCACAGAGTTTTATAGCTGTGGTTAAACATGTTGGCTGTGGTTCACAGTTAAATGCTGAAGGCCTGCGGCATCGAGTCCGTTGTAAGCAGCTCAACAGCTCAACAATAGGACATTATAACCGTTCCCGCAGCGATATTGTCCAAAATAATTGGCCACAAAGCTTCTCCGTTGCATCTTTTCACACTGATAGCAGCTTTGGTGCCGGGATAATGTTTTTCTTAGATAGATTTTTGACAGCTCTGGCGCTCATTGACATGATGACCGTGAATAATTTTTCGGCAACAGGAACAGTTCTCCGAAATTGGATTCCAAAAATGCCAAGCCGGCGAATGCATTCTGTGCCATGAAGGTCATACCGGTCAATCCAGTCGTTCCAGTATACTCATACGGATATTTGGGACATTTTTGCCACATCAGCCACCTGGATCTGCTCGGAGAATTGCCTGACCTTCCTCCAACTGATCTCGAGGAGAATGCATGACAGACATCCAAGATGGGTTACATGGACTGCTATGCACATTGTGTATTCATATTGTTCTGGTAGACAATGTTGAAATAATTACCTATTCATTCCCAAGTCACTTTTGCCAATATGGTTGAAGCTCGTGAATGTTTTAGACTGATGTCGCTATATTTGAAGATTGCTACTTTTGAATATTAGATTTGTTCAGAAGCTTATCTTTGAAGTGGTTTCAATGGATTCCAAGGATTGGGTTGCACCCAGTTCACAAGTCGTAGCACACTGTAACATGAACCCACCTCCTGTCACCAGCATGTTCATCCAGGCTAGCGTCCCGGAAGATGAAGAAACGGTCAAAACATCTCTTTCTTCGTCGGCACACTTCAACCGACTGAGAGCTTCAGATGAAAAGGGCGCAGATCCAAGAAATATATTTCCTCAGAAATACAGTTCCACTTGACTCAAAGTCCAGAAAATTAAACTTGAACTCTGATAAAAAAACGGTCTTCTGCTACTGAGGACATCGAGGAGCATGCCAGAAAATCAACGAAGAGTTCCAAGAAGTTGATTTGCATATTCTCAGCCTTGTTGCGGATTTGCGAAATTTACTTGCCAAGTCCAGGAAGGAGAACATCTCAATTGAATCCGTCATTCCAACTGCCTTCAAGTCTGCACCTCAGAACAGGAGGATTGGGGTCGGTGATCCCAAGCCTGACCATGTCTCTGCAAAGTCATCACCAGGATCTGGCAAAAACCTTCGCGGGCTTCTTTTTGCAGCAGGATAAAGTCGGATCGAGATGACACTGGGTTCTGTAAAATTCCGGCAACACGGACGCAGGAAATTGGCCGCCCAATTTCCAACTCGGTTTAACGGGTGTATTTCTTGTCGTCGGACGTGCTCGGTCTCGGCTTGTTTGGTGTTGGGAGGTGTCCAGGTCAGGCGACTGATCAGATGGCGACGACTTTGATGATGCATCAAGCTGACTGGCCTGGTAGTCGATTTTGCCAATTTCCGCTCTGCTAGAGGTTGAAGGCTCCGATTCCCGATAAAGGAAAATGGGGCCTTGAAAGTTTGGGAAATCATGTCGGACGGGAACACCTCCACGTAAGAATGAGCGAGAGTGCATAGTTATGGTGTAACGTTTTACACATAAGGATGGAATTTATGAAAGGCTACTGTAAAGTTTGTTGGGATAATTCAGAATGCAGTTCCTATCTTTGTCCACTTGGATCATGCTATTATATTCACCATGGGCAATGCAATTTCTGGCCACGGTGAGTGGAACTGCGAAATCAACGTCTGTTCTCAAGTTTTCCAATTTTACGGGATTCACTTTTTAGAAATGTAGATTATTAAAGAGTAAAGCTTGTATTATCTCTGCTGACCACCACACGACTGCTTCAAATCCAGTTCTTCAGATATCCAATTGTTCTAGGCTGCGCCCCTTTTTCTCCCTGCCGCCAAAAAACATCACCAACTTTCGCTGCGATGTACCGCTGCTGTGCCAGGCAAGTGCTGGCCAGGGCGTAGGGATTCAGCAGGCAGTTCTTCCCTAGGTGCAGCGCCTGATAAAACCTCCCGACAATTTCATTCGATAATGAATGAGTTTCCACAAAGCCGAGGAAAAAATCAGGGGAGTTAACTTCGTAACTCTTGCTCTTGTCGAACCTGCAGCCCTTCATGTGGCATATCATCCTGGTCGCCGTTCTCATCATTGTGCGCATATTATCGCTCTGCTGATACAGGATTTTCTCAAGTGATCAGACACTTCTTCCTCGACCGGGGACAGCGGAAAAATGCATTCTTTTGGCATGCAAAAAAGTGTTGCCGGTGTTTTTTGTGCCCTGATTACCTTCATCTCTGCCTTCATCTCTTCAAAATCGTATGGAATGTTGATGTTGTCACTGAAATTTCTTCGAACTTTTTAGGCAGAGAACGATTTTAGATCC
>JASGXE010014212.1:0-13019 GCA_030068105.1 Sinentomon sp. SZTP_YWyxl | reverse complement strand
CTCAGTTCGATTGGTTTGAACCACGAAATGTCTTCCCGATTGTAGAACATCGACCGCACAACACCAGACAGTTTCTGGACCTTGAATGGATAGCCGCTCAGAACGACACGCTTCACGACAACACGGTTGGGTGTGACGCTGAGGACACCACCTGTGGCTACAAGCACCTGTTAATGACAAAATTAAACATCAAAAAGGTATCGAGATAGGCATTCGAAATTGCAAAAGGGTTGCATTTAAACACCTTTCCGTGAGAAACCAGCATCAATAACGAATCAACATTCGAACTGAGGGATCCAAGCAAGCCAGGACCAAACACCTTGATCTCTGACAAAGCTGCCCCTCTTCAAAAATGCCAGAAGCGTGGCTCCGGCAAACAAGAACAAAAATGAATGAACATGGTTGATCGAGATACCGAATTTACCAGAAATCACAATCTCATTTCTGTCTGCTCCTCTCACACTTCCATCAGATGTCACATGATTGCGGCGAGACAGTGGTCACCCGATTGTATAGCGGCGGCGGAAATAATGTACTCTTACATGTTATAAATTGCAACCGTTCAAATTTTGGCAAAAACTTTATGCTGGAGAAATTAAAGATCATTTTTGTAACCGAGGTCAAAATCTGACACCTTTCGAACGCTTTATTGAGATCTAGCGCTTTAATTTCTACCGCCTGCATAAGAATAAAAAGAAAGAAAAAAAGTTTCGGAGGCAACATTTAGCTGGGAAAAACACATGTGTGGGTACATTAATTCCGCCACCACTATACCACCCGCAAGTGGAAATACCCCCAAAAATAGTGGCAAGCCAATCGAATAATCATGCCAGGCTCCGCAAAAAGTGTGGACGCCTCACTGGCAGACTTCATTGATGCATTGATCGTTGGCAGATGCACATAAATATGACCAAGAATGATTGCACAGTTTCCATATTAACCGAGTCAAAGACTGGGCCCATTTAACCCTTAACCTCCCAAGGGGTAGTTGCTCTACAGAACCTCCCAAGGGGTGGTCCATCGGACCACCTCACCCATATCCTTTCATTATGATAATGATTTGGACGACCAGGCTTAAAAATAGTATCGACTGCAAAATCTATTCAATTGGGATTTGCAATGTCAAATAATATCCATTTTGTTATCTGAAATTGGCACCAAACAGCCCTTAACTACACAGTCAGTTTTCAAACCTTCAGTGGAGTTAAAAACCCTAAAATCAGACTTTTGGCACAGAATAGCTGAAACAATCCTGGAAATCGAAGAAAATGGTAAGAACACTGCAGAAATGTGTGGTTGATAGTTGATACCCTTGGGAAAACCAGACATTGTGACCCCAAAAAGCCCAAGGGGTGGTCCAACGGACCATCGAGCTAAGAACATGTTCAAAAGTCAATGAAATGCAAAACATTGTATGTCATATTGGAGATGGAAGGATGCTTGGCCCAAAGCACCCTGCAACTTCACTATTTTTTGGAAATTTAAGGTGTGGTCCGATGGACCACCCCTTGGGAGACCACCCCTTGGGAAACTCCAATTTTTTGATTTCCATAACCTCCCAAGGGGTGGTCCAATGGACCACGGGCCAATATTTTTCCAAATTCATCGGTGGATTTTTTTACGCTTTTAAGGCATGGTAGACCCAACCCTCGTAGAGGCATATCTGGAAGCACAGAATCGTCCGGGCCCAGGGAATAAAAATATTGAGAAAATAACAGAGGGGTGGTCCATTGGATCCACCTTTGGGAGGTTAAGGTATAAATTTTGTTAAGGAGTTAAGGTATTGTTTTTGTGACTGCACATACAATCTGGTACTTTCGCGGTACAGCCGTTCCCCTATTTTGACTCTGTCGAAGTGTCAAAGAGGCCGGTGGCGGTGGCAATACGAGTCCACGATTCCTGGCACTGGAAAATTTCAAAGAAAACAGCTGTACATTCCACCACCAACTGGACCAGGCAAAAAACAAAGATATATGAAGAAAAACAACTTCTTACATGCTGTCCGTCTTTGGTTTCCTTGAAGACTGACACATGAGACGGTCGATAAGAGACTGGAGCAAAGACTGACGCAACGACAGTGGAACCAGGTTGAAAGTAACGCTCAAACTGGAACGGAAAGCCAAGAGAAAATAGAAAGAATACAAAGAGAGATGGGAATAGCAATGCATTCAGAAGCAATTGGCCATCAACAAGGTGATTGATCATCCACCTCATCTCAACACATGGTGGTTTCAGGTACGACACATCAGCACACATCATGTCTCTGTTTGGGGCGATGACAATGTCAATGCTAGAAAAGAGGACAGATGCGGCGGGGGAGTCGGTGTCTACTTGTGTAAGCAATTTTACTCAAAATGTCACCTATAGCGCGGCTTAATTGACCTGGTTCGTTGGGTAGTCTGCAAGTTCGCATTCTACACGACACTGGAGCCCCCAACAGATCTAGATCTGAAGATTTTTACTGGTGATTTTTTCGAATCAGCATAATTATTTTCAGTCGCTACATTTTTGGTGATTTCAACACCGATTATTCTGAAACGAACAGTACTTCCAATAGTTTCAATGATAAAAAAACAACTTCATGCAATCTGTCCTCCCACAATGGATTTTCTCTCCCACCTGGATTTTCTCACACTCCTAAAATCATGGATTTGATTTTTCTACGCATCGTGATATCCATACGAACATCACTGGCTCTATAATTTTTTAGATCTCCAGTCCATTTCCCTGTCCTTGCTTCCAAGAGATGTTTCTTCACAAGCTCTGTTGAATGCATGACTGCCAGTGCTGAAGCCCATGCACAGGGTTTCAATGCTCATTTTGACCGGTTGCAAAATTCTCTTCTTATTTCTGGATAGCAAGACATTCTTTCCTGCATAATTCCACCCTGTCCCCATTCATGTTTTTGAACGAAAGCACTTTCTGTTCAAACGACAGTAAACAGTAAACGATTTTTTCAATCATAAATTCAAACCTTATGCTTGTTTCCATTGGTGTGCTGACTGAAGACTGGATTGGCCGCAAACCTCCGCCCCCCGACATGGAATATCAGTCGCTCCTTCGATTTGATTGGTTGCTGGTGCAGATCGTGGGAACCAATCAGAGTTCTTTTGATGAGGAAATTCACAACAGACATCTTTTGCTCATGAGGGAAAAGGCCAATGAGAAGCAGAGGTGTAGATGAATGAACGGCCTGTTGTATGGCGTTGCCCGAATCGTGTGGGACATTCACCAGAGAAATCTTACAATAGGCACCAGGCTAGAAGAACAGAAAAGAAAGAAAAACCCACCAAGGGGCTGGAAGATTAGAATTATTTTGTGTTTTTAAATCCGTTGGAGGGGTCCAACTCTCATCCAGAAAGTAAAAAATAAAAAGACACCTTACCATTTCTAAAGCTAGGAAGGGCAAAAAACTTGCCGAGGTTAGTTCCGCTCCAGACCGCAATAAAAACCAGGCGAGTTTGGCAACATACACTCTGCATTATTCACATAATCTGGCTCCCATTGTGAGACCATCGCATTCCCGTCATCAGAGCCGACTCTGGGGACAATGGTCCTGAGTTGGCTCCGAGTATGGGACTGCTCTTGTCTCACAAAAAAAGCCAGATTATGTGAATGCGGAGCGGATTTCTTCAAACTCACCTGGTTAGCAACAGCGATATCTATGCAACCAAATGTTTCCGTTTTCAACCTCTCCAATGATAGAAGACTCATCAGGATTTACCACTTTTGGGGAGACTCTGCAGCCCTAAATACCAGCCTTTTGGCGAGACGAGCCCTTCTGTATTTTCATTATCATGTGATCGTCCTTCATCTTTGTTGTTTTTACCAAACACCTGAAGAAGCCCTCCGAGCAAGGGCGAAACAGTTTGTGATACATTCATTCATCATCAAATGAAAAAAAGGCTCATCAAACCACCAAAAATGTAAATCCATGTTAAAATATAGCTGACGTGAAGGTTACCCTCTTTCAGGAAAGTCACCTGTGGCGAAAATGCGATATGTTCTTGGACCTTTCATTCATTCAAATTTTCCTTTTTTTTTTTGCAAAAAATTTTATGGAAAAATTTTTGCCTCTGCCACAAAAAGAAAACACAATTTTTAGCAACTGTTGATGCAAACTGCACAACATGCACCCACAGTGATAACAAACATTTCAAGTTTGGTAAAGCCATGGCTAAGTTAAAGGTTATTCGAACTGGAAAATCAAACACATTGGAGAACAAGAGAAGCAAGAGCTGAAACTCTGACCCGCAGAGAACTGCTTCAGATTAGCGTTAATCAGAGGTTGCAGGTATAATTTCAGCATTGAAGCAAATGGATAAGATTATACCTGCAACCTCGGATTAGCACTATTCTGAAGCATTTCTCCCTGGGGAGAGGGTTGTTCAATTTGAGATCGGACATACCCGGAGAGTTTGACGATTTCAATTCTGGAGCGGAAATAGTCAAATTCGCGTGGGGTGAGAGCCAACTCAAGTCAAACAAACATTTCTTGAGAAATGGAAATGATCCATTTCGTGTTCAAACCTGAACAGCATTCTCCAGATCTTCATTCAACACCCTTTTCTGTGTAACTTTGAAATTCTGGAACTGGAATATCCTAGCATAATCGGACGGAAGGTTCTCCTTTGGATCCCAGGGGGAGCTACGGAACGACTTCAAACCACGATACTTTTGAAACCTGATTCGGGCTGGAGTGTCCATCGGGGTGTCGACCTCATCTGGAAAGCGTGCATCTTCTCTTGCCGCTAGACAGAAAAAGAAAAGATAGAAGAAAAAATGGTTCCGAGATAATCCATGGTCTCACTGCGCTCTCTCATCAGCAAGTTTAACATTCCATTCTCCACAATGGCTGAGCACGGTATTTCACACAACAGGGATCATTGTGCTCAGTGCAATGAACACATCACAAATCAAACATCACAGAAAAGTTGGTGAAACACAGATTACAAAAGTAAGTGGTATTTTTGCAGAGGCGGCTTTGTCAGAGATCGAGGTGTTTTGTCCTGGCTTAGCTCGATCCCCTCAGTTCGAATGTTGATTAGTTTTTTGATGCTGGATTTTCCATGGAATGGTGCTTTGATGCAATTTTTCTTTTTCAAAACCTTGATTCTTCAGCCGGTAATGTGTTGGAGCACGAGATCATTCTATGTTCTCGTGAATGAAGCAAAGGTCAGGTGTTTTGCTACTGTCCGGGTCGAGAAATGATAGGTTTTTGCCACGTTTGATGTCATAAAAAACAGTGGAAAAAACCTGTGAAATTGATGTGGTCTCACAAAATGAGCACATTTTGCCAGTGTTGTCAAATTTTCACAATGGATCAAAAAACTCAGGTTTCCTACCTCTGACATAAGAGAGATCAACACTGGGATAACACCAACTCCACATTTGGGAGGTAATTTTTTCAACTGGAGTAAGTCGCGTAAATTTACCGCACAACCCGCGGAGTCAGTGTTAACCCTGTATTGATCTCGACACTGTGAGAGTTTAAATAATAATAATAGACCACTCATGACGAAATATCAAATCTTCAACATCATAACACAAAGCTGATGATCTTTGCCGTTGAACCAAGCACAATAATTTAAAAGCCACCGACTTTGTAAACACCCTGAAACCCATTCAAATCTAATACTCAACAGATTCAGGAGCAACATTGCGTTAAAAAGAAATGCAATGCAAAAGGTGAACGACGAATGGCCAAAGAAATAAAGGAACACCAGTGAACAAAGACACCGGATGTGTGTTCAAGGATTTCATCCATCATGGTGGTGCACCATTTCTGAGGTCATGCCACCAACAGGAACCTAGTTGACACCGCAACCAGCAAAACGTTTCTTGCAATCGTAGTAAAGTGACATTTTACCGCCACAGCTCCAGAGCTCTCACCTTTCATCTTTTTCTGTTGTTCAATCTCCTCTTGGCTGCCGTATTTGGCATCGTATGCTGCCGTATCCTCCGTCCCCTGAGTAGTTCCGGCACTTGCGGCATCATCGATGTCACCTTCGACAACGTCAACCCCGTCATCGGTGCACGAACTGTCACCATCATCTGCACCATCTGCAGATGCATCGGTGCTCATATCTTCTGCGGAAGGGAAGGTTGGAAGAATGCATACCCCAAAAATCGCAGCCACAAAGGTTGAAGGGTTGTCTGAATGTTTAGGATAAGTTTGAGAATGTTTGGGATAAGTTTGAGGTGGAGACTGACGGCATCCAAGGTGATTTCATTCTCTGAAAGGGGCAATACAAATTCATTAAAATTCTGCATTTCCAACCTATCAAGCTGTTTTTTTTTTGGAGAAACATCACAGAAGATTTGATGCAAAATTTTAACCATCAGGTCCAAGGTCATTTGCTTAAGGTTTGGGAGCCTTTTGTTTTTAAATCTCCCAATGGAAATTTGCAATTAGCAAGTACTTCTAGAAGTTTGACTGTGCTGAAATATTCAAAATTTAATGAAAAAAAAAAAATGAGTGGCAGGGTGAGAATAATAATTTTGATATTTCGACTCCTTGCTATGTTTTTGTAGTTATATTTACACTTGCGATAGTCGAACAACAGAAAGGTTTGAAAATATCACAGTTGCCTTCAAACATTTTTATGCTGCATGAAAAATGTTGAATGTTCTCTTCGATAAAAACTTGCCAAAAACCACTGATCGAAAGTCAAAAATTGCATGCAAAAACAAGCGCTGAAAAATACAATTCACAGTTCAAAATCAAGACTCACGAACAATGCAAAAAACAACCTCCGTTTGCTGTTTTGATCTTGCTGAAATTCCACGATTCGGTTTGAAAGCCGTACACGACTTAAAGCAATGATGGCACCATTCACCAATGCTTCACTCGGGACAGAAAAGAAATGATTCGAAGTCAAAGCCGGACGTGACCTGAGCAAAGATGGCACCAATGATGTTTCAAAAAACCATACCAAATCCAAACTTGATTAGGAGAACGATGGCACCAGCTGTGAGGTGGTCTTTCTCCACTCAGATGGAAGTGTCCAGGGAAGCTGATTCTTCCATGGAAGTGTGACCCCACAAAATTGACAGGAAATAAAAGTAGTTTCTGGGCTTGGAAAACGTCAAAATTAATCATTTGGAGGTTGGGGGAGCTGCGATTCCACAGACTCCGGGCAGGCCAAAGCATACTCACAGGCCTACCACACACTTTCGAGCACCGTGTGAAATGTACAGTGATGGAAAAATTACTTGTGACACAAGAGTGTGCCATTTTTCCATGTTTGAGAGAAGACTGTGAAAACTGTAATTTTCAAATTCAATTAAAATTTTGTTGCATGGAAATACAAGTATGTGTCGATTCAATGATAGGAATCCCATATCGATGGGTTCGAGGTTTCCCCGAAAATCCAAAAACAGCGACACCATGTGGTACAATTAAATTTCTCGCCACTGTACAGTACACCCATCCATCCTGGTATTGGACAACAAGTGGAAAAGGCCTTTAGCAAAACACTGAACTCAATGCAATCAAGCCCAGGCCATCTAGTGTACAAACCATCTTCATCCCCATCTGTCTCATCTCCATCCCCATCCCCATCGTCCTCATCAAGTATCCAAGCAGCCTGATATTCCGACGTTCCTTTCGGAAGTCTCTTCACAACGGCCTTTCCGTCGTTGTTTATTCGTTCCATTTGCTCCCTCTGTGCTTCCGCTATCTCTTCTTCCGTTGGAAATGTTTGCTCCTGATCCATTGGATCAATCTGGGCTTCACTCACTAGCGATTCCTGAAAGAAAGGGAGTGATGTTTCAGATGGGGAAATAATTTTTAAGTGAGGACATTATGATGCCCTAACAATTGGAATAGAAGCCGTACAAGGTCAGAAGCTTCCAAAAAACATTTTCTGAAACAAACCCTCAAAGGAAATGGCTTAAAATTGGCCTTGCGTTATGTGATAAAGTTACAAACACCAGGTGATTTTCGATGCAATCCTCCGCACACTACATCTCTTGTGAAGTTGCGATCTTGATGTGATGAGGCAATGCACGAGTCTCAACAAACTTCTAGGAATTGCTGAGAGTAGGCAGCAGCTTCCTTATTGCGAACAACCACCAAGCATTTGATGACAGCATTTCGGCACCTGTTGATAGTTGCATTGTAAAAACAAATTTCACATCCACAACTCAGTCAAAATAGCAGGAAAAGAAAACAAAGAGAGATATCAAGATGAACGGAAAGTAGTAAATTTAAAAGCAGTGGTCAGCATATCTGATGAGTAAAATGGTAGGCGAAACGACCACGTCAAAATTTATAAAACACACTAACTTGGGAACGGTTTCGGAGCGACCCGCTCCATCGTCAACCAAAAAAGACTCAAAGAAGACCCTTCTTTTGGTTGACGGAGGAGCGGGTCGCTCCGAAAACATTCCCAAGTTAGTGGTGTTTTTAAATATTGACGTGGTCGTTTCGCCTACTATTTTTTCAGTAGTAAATTGAAGAGGAAGGAATGGAATAATGAAGCTGCCTAGCAACAAGTCCAAAAACACCAGAGAACAAAAAATGTCTTCTCTTGATGTGGTTACGTAATGGATTTTTTGATTGGGAATTGGCATAGCACTTTTTCTTTCAAGGGCAAGTTAGTATAGTTTAGACTGATTTGACAATAATTGAGCATGATAGAAGGGTACAATTGAGTTTTTTGAGGCCTCCTTCCAGAAAGAAACAATTGAGAAAATGTCCCCTTGAAAGCTTTGAGCTTTACCCAGCTTTACCATGATGTTTGGAATCTAGTAAACTAGGCTCCTAGGTAAGGTTACAGTGTTACCTTACCCAGGAGCCTAGTTCGCTAGACTCTAGAAATCAGAAACACAAGCGTCGCCAGCAATGCCAAAATAAGTTACCAACTGCTAATTGCTGGGAGAATGCAAGAGAGGGTGCCTAACTCATCGAAAGATAACATCGCATTTTACACCAAAGCTCATGATATCTCTCTAGTTCAAAAAAAAGAAACAGTGCTTGATTCCTCACACCAGAAAGATCAATCCACAAAAATATCGAGGCATTAATTTGTAAGGCACCTTGCGCCAGCCATGGGAACTTGACATGGTGTTGTGCTTATCGCCATTTCAAAGCATCTTCTCGCCTGCCCACACGCAGCATTAACGACGCGTTTAGCAAAACTGCTAACTGTTGAAAAGTTCTGGACGGATACGGATGATTTTCATGTTGAAAGAGAGCAGATGATATGCATCCGATCTGTGCACAATGCATCATGCATCTTATCATGCATCTATAAATGCATGTGCATTTGTGCATCTGTGATAACATGTACCTGTAAAAAAACCACGCACACGTCACCAACCTGCTTCTCAACATTTGGATATAGTGATGACACTGTTTCACCACTGCAATCGGCCATTTCTGTCTCCTTCCCGACACGTGGCTTGGCAAACTTGGACAATGGATCTTGAAGAATGTCAATACGTCCAATTTGGAAGGTGCCATATCCATTTATTTGAATCAGTCCGTTAGTAGACATGGCTCTATTAGTGACATAACCAGTGACCTCAAGTGACCCAACACTGGCCTGGAAATGGAAAATAGGCGGACAAATCGAAGAGATTGTTAGCATTAATTGCTTATTATTGACAAGAAAATCCAAGAATTTTCCAATCATGCTTGCAAGCAGAGCCAATTTGGGTCATGGGCATGCGAAATATGACCAACGTCTAGAAATACAAGATAAGTACAGGGTGATCTTTGATCAGGGGGGAAAGATTTGTGCAGCAAAAATGCCTACTATACCTACTGGGTTCTGTTAATGTTCCATTGTTGCAACAGAATGCAGAATCAAAATGTGGAATTGTCTGAGATTCGTCAAAGAAACTGCGTCCAAGAAATTGAGCCCAATACACGGAATATGGGAAATCGTGAATAAAATTTAGGACTGCATCTCGCTCTATTTGCCCTTGCCAGCAAGAAGCTCGTTCACGACAGCATCTTTCCGGGACAATAGGCTGCAGAACAAGATATTTATTTCGTCGCATCTTTAAAAAAAACATGCGACGAAATAAAATCTTGTTTTGCAGCCTATTTTTTTAAAGCCCTTGCTGGTCGTAAATAAAGTCATTCTAGGGATTGCGCCCCCTAAAATGAGACAAGTTTTCCCAAAGAGCCAAATTCAGCTTCCCATTTTGCACAAAAAGGGCTCAATTTCCTAGTTCTAGATGTACAAGTGCCTGCCCGATGCCCCCGCCTCAACCGTAACAAAAATGAACCACTGCTAGTAAAATAGTGAAAATTGGAGCTTGCAACAGGTTTCAGAGCCACCTGACATTGCAAATTTCAAAGCAACATTTCGCACAACAAAATAGGAGTCGTAAGAGAGATCCACACGGACTGCAACTTACATTAATCGCATCCATCTTGTAGCAGACATCTGATGCAAGGATGAGTGGTCGTAAAAGTGATCTACCACCGTCGTATTTTGTCACTCTGATTGGAGAGATGGTTTACGACAAGTTGAAACTCGTGCTCGGCGTCAAGAGCAAACAATTTCGGATCGCTGATCCACCGTTGGAGAGTCGATTGGAGGCTTTGTTTCACACTGTGTCTGTGCTGTGAAAGGAACCAGAACAATTTATGATTTGCTGAAATAAAAACAGGTGCCTGTGCTGTGAAAGGAACCAGAACGTTTTATGATTTGCTGAAATAAAAACAGGTGCCTGTGCTGTGAAAGGAACCAGAACGTTTTAAGATTTGCTGAAATAAAAACAGGTGCCTGTGCTGTGAAAGGAACCAGAACAATTTATGATTTGCTGAAATAAAAACAGGTGCCTGTGCTGTGAAAGGAACCAGAACGTTTTATGATTTGCTGAAATAAAAACAGGTGCCTGTGC
This sequence comes from Sinentomon sp. SZTP_YWyxl, assembly GCA_030068105.1. Taxonomy (NCBI): domain Eukaryota; kingdom Metazoa; phylum Arthropoda; class Protura; order Sinentomata; family Sinentomidae; genus Sinentomon; species Sinentomon sp. SZTP_YWyxl. The sequence continues at coordinate 2,156 of JASGXE010014212.1, read as the reverse complement.
TGTGAAAGGAACCAGAACGTTTTAAGATTTGCTGAAATAAAAACAGGTGCCTGTGCTGTGAAAGGAACCAGAACAATTTATGATTTGCTGAAATAAAAACAGGTGCCTGTGCTGTGAAAGGAACCAGAACGTTTTATGATTTGCTGAAATAAAAACAGGTGCCTGTGCTGTGAAAGGAACCAGAACGTTTTAAGATTTGCTGAAATAAAAACAGGTGCCTGTGCTGTGAAAGGAACCAGAACAATTATGATTTGCTGAAATAAAAACAGGTGCCTGTGCTGTGAAAGGAACCAGAACAATTTATGATTTGCTGAAATAAAAACAGTTAAGATTTCTTCACCCGCCTTTGCTACGGAGCCATCGCTAGCGTTTGGTTAAGTGCAGTGGTGGCAGCTTTGATGTACTAATTTCTGTAAAATTGCGACTGCTGAGTTTTCAACGAAATCTCAACTCTGCAGAAATTAAAGACTCTTTTTTAGCCAACGTTGCAACCTGACATTTTAGCATGTTTTGTTTCAATCTGATGCTTTAATTTCTACCGCCCCTGCAGAGGAGTAAAAAAAACGAAGGAAAAAGTTTCCGTGGCCATTGTGAAATGGGAAAACACATTATTAGAAGAGTAATTCCGTCAGTGCTATACATTCAGATGACATCACTACATTCTAAATAACACATCCAAGTGCAAACATGTAAAGATGTGTGTTAACAGGACAGGGAGGGACGCCCCTAAACATGAGGAAAAAATGGAACAAAGATGAAAAAAGTTAATGAGGTCCATCAACTACCTTCATTGGTATATCCGTAAGGCCCTTCAGGACGGTGAAGGAGTTTGGCATTTTCTGTGCCAAACAGGTGCTGAGGAGGTTTTCTCCCCACTCGTCTATGCCAGGATCATCCTTGTTGTCAACGCTCGACAGGAAAATGACAACCTGAGCGGAACGACAAATGTCGAGAAACGAATAGATGTCACCAGGCTCAGCTGTGACAAATATGAACTTCTTTTTCGGATGAGACGAGTAGCTGGAAACGAGGACAAAATTGAGGAATCAGCTCAAGCGGCCTGGAAAAAAATTGCCAAAAATGAAAAACAGCAAGAAAAAGCTTCTGATGATGTTTACGAGAATGGCTGTCCAGCTTCAGGGAGAGAGCCAATTAAAAACTCCATTTTGTCCATAAAATTACTTTCAAGTTTTTCTCTTAGACCCTCCTTACTGCAGGGAGTTTTAAGTTAAGGGGGGACTCCGGGCAAGCGGGTCAACTTTTGACGGGGTTGACCGATCTGAATAAAATTTTGCATCGTTATTATCTACCATAAAAGCAGTTTGTGTGCAAAATTTGAGCAATTTATCTCCAGTAGTTTCTGAGTTATGGGTGGAAATAGGGCAAAATGTAGTGCGATCTTTCAGATAACCCTGTAAGAACATAGACTCATGTGGGGGGTTCAAGATTTGCACTCTGGAGTAAAATTGGGTGGAAAATTGAGTGGTGGAGTCAGATTTTCTCTAAAGTCTGTCTGTTGGATGCAAATCTGGGGTGAAAATGGTCTAGCGGAAAAGATTTTGTTCTCAATAAGCATAATAATTGATATGGCAAAAACGACAAGTTTTTTGTAAAATCTGACTCCACCACTCAATTTTTTATGGTTTTTTACGTAAGTACCCCAAATTTCATCCTTCTAGCATGAAAAATTGGCTGAAATATATCATTCCGATGTCCAAAAAACTGTTGTAAAATACAAAAGCGGGAAATTATCATGCGGTGGCGACAAATAGCCAAAAAAGGTCCTGACATGCGATCGCAAAAACCGACGCTACAAAAAAACCGTTCGAGATAATTGAATTTGGTTTTTTGCATCTTTTCCTCAGAGTTTTCTTCATTGGAAGCCACAAAAAACAAGAAAAGTGAATTTTGACCAAAATCTGCCAGATTTTGCCCGGAGTCCCCCCTTAAGGTGTTATGCCATAGCCTATTTTCTTTGCAGAGCCTCACATTTCCAGAAGTGATAGGACAGAGAAGCAACTCAGACACAGCATAATTATACCTCAGACAGGGGGGTGATCCACCCGCATATATCTCGGACAGGGGTACCACCCGCATAATTTGAAGTTATACTTTGGACAGGGGAGCCTCGACATAATTTTTACATCAACTGACTC
>JASGXE010014211.1:0-11737 GCA_030068105.1 Sinentomon sp. SZTP_YWyxl | reverse complement strand
TAGGCAAAACTTGGCTTCACGGGATGCAGGACGAAGGTTTCTGGATATGTACCAGAGCGTTTTGCTGGCTTTGCCAACAATGATATCAATATGAGGACCCCAAGACAACTTATGGTCGAGGTGAACACCGAGTTAGTTAATTAACACCGGTAAACCCTGGAAATTTTGGGCTCTGGCTGAGTTTGGGTCGATCAAACGACCAACTGGTTTCCGTAGCTAGTAGCTTTAGAAGATCAGTCTATGAGCAGTTGTAAACCCTGGAAATTTTGGGCTCTGGCTGAGTTTGGGTCGATCAAACGACCAACTGGTTTCCGTGGCTGGTAGCTTTTGACGATCAGTCTATGAGCAGTTGTAAACCCTGGAAATTTTGGGCTCTGGCTGAGTTTGGGTCGATCAAACGACCAACTGGTTTCCGTGGCTGGTAGCTTTAGACGATCAGTCTATGAGCAGTTGTAAATCCTGCAATTTTTGGGCTCAGGCTGAGTTTGGGTCGATGAGCAATTTGATCACTTGGAGGCTGAGAATTCTCAGGTTCGCAGTGATCAAATTGCTCATCGACCTAACTCATCGAAATCAGCCAGAGCCCAAATTGTATCAGCCATGCCTCCGCCAGGGCTACATCTCGTTTGATATAATCGCGTTTGATATAAACCTGTTTTTTACCTGTTTTTGATCTTTTTCTATATCAAACGCGACTCTAGTAGCGTTTGATATAATCCCCCCGTCGGGTGGCGGAGGACGGTGGCAATATGACATCACCTCCCAAATTTTTCTACGCTGAAAAAAAAGTTGGAGAGAAACTTTCACTCAAAATGATCGTGGGAACAAAACGGTCCAACGAAGCAAGAAAAGAGCATCATCCTACTTCGTTCGACGAACGACGATAACTTCCACTCTCTGTTGATGTCTATTGAGCGGATATTGCAAAAACCCAATCTGATCAAACCTCACCCTGAACATACCAACCGTTCTGACCATACCAGAGGAAAGCTTCGCGCACAGTCCGTTTGCGCCCTTTTATCCGGACGGTTTGTGGGCATACGAGAATAGTGCATAAACGGAATCGGACGCGAAGCCGCAACTTGAGGTAGGCTGTGTCGTATTCACGTGTGGGCAATGCATCGGGAAGTTACACGTATGTCGTCGGTACATTCCTAGCAAAAGACGGCACAGCGGTAGTATTCCAACGTCTAAAGATGGACGATATGGTGATACAAGCTTTAAATGCGGAAAATACGGTGTAGGGCCTTTACGCACAATATTATGACATTGATGCACAATAATCTCATCTCATGTCTTTGAAGGTAAAGGTCTCCACTGCGACACTTGTGCAGTCACACCAGAGAGCAGGTAAAAACGTTTGGCAGTAGCCTTCGTTGCTGACCGCTGCCGGTTGGTTGACTCTTTGGTTGGTTGCCAACTCGCCAACCAGCCACTTGAAGTCATGATTTGTGCCGTGAAATAAAATAGATATCTTAATTCCTCACAAATAGGGGAGCTCCATTCCAGCCATTGTTATCAGTGCGGTTCCAATTCGATTGAAATTCAACTCAAATTCATTTTATATTTATGGAGTTGCCTCCTCTCAATTGTTATATTTATCTATGCATGGCAAACACATGAAAAACAGAATACAAATACATAACAATGGTGAACTCAGTTTTACAAAGCATACCTATAGAACATTCCTCAAACGACCATGTAAAATATGAATACTGAGCGGTTGAGCGAAAACATTTCCTGGCAATCCATCCAATGATGACAAATTTTTGAGGAACTTCGGAAAAGCAAAATTTTTAACAGTGTAGCGTTTATACCAAATGCGATAATATGAATCGCGTCTATATGAAACGCGTCTTTATCAACCGAGATTATATCAAACGCGTCTTTATCAAACGCGATTATATCAAATAAGAAGCCACCTCCGCCAGGGCCCAAAAATTTATAAAACATGCTGTGCCAGGAGTTCCTTGTCGATGAAACCTTCAAACGTTCAACCTCAACCTGTCGAAAACTTTCGTGATCAAAAATATTGTCATTGTTCGCTTTCGTCAAATTTCACACATTGCTGCAAATCTGTTTGCCGTCGATGGCGATAATCTCACTTGAGAAATCTGTAAAGAAATGGAATCGAATGTCAGTGCATGTCACAAAGTTGCAGTCATTCAAGCCGGATAAACGTAAATTCCGCCGAAAGACGAGTGAAAAGTGACTTTTGTGTCAGGAGGATGTCAGGAAAGCCTCTGCTGGCACTAGTTTCAGTTCATCCTCGTGAAGATGAATTCGTGCAGATAGTCAAGTGGGTCATCGCCGATGTGCTTTCCTGTAATATTGTCCCTTTACTTGGCGATAGGCCAGATTGCACCTCAGTTCCACGTGATTGAACCGCGTGGCGAAAGATGGAAGGTGCAAATTATCGGAAAATACACGTAGTGTTAAAGACCCGATGCCATGTTTGCGAACCTTCACGCATTTCGGCCTCGTTTAGACATTGTCATCCTTGTACCTTTGTGCTCACTGCATACGAGTAAGTTTTCTGGATTCCAAGTAGGTGGTAGATAATTCCACCGCGGTTTCGGCACGAAAATGTCGTACCTTCTTCAGGTGATGTTCAACTGAACCTGTTATGCCATCTTCCTCCAATGTATTCGGGAGCAAGGGAAGAGCGTACCAATGATCTGACCGGTCTTTTCTTTATGTGCGTTCATAACCTATCATGGTGTGGTAAGATCCAACCAGAGCAAGCCGGTGATCCATGCAGATCATATAAACTGAAAGCGCAACAAGTTACAACAAAGAACCGCTTTTGAATCACTGCATTAAAGGAAGGAAAAAAGCTTTAGGCGGTCGGATGATTATGGAGGAAGACTCTAGCTTATGCTAATCGGAAGATATCACTTTGTTTGTGCTCATATGAGGGTTAGAGTTTAGAGTTTTTGTGTAGCTTCCCTTGCGAGCACTCTTCTGATGTCGACAAGAATTCACTGGGATGACTTTCACTTCCTTTCTCGAACAATTCTTCGAATGTACTGCTTATAAAATTAATGTAATCATTTTAACAGAGACGTGGTTGAGGACACAAATCACCCTGATAATCTCTTCACAAATCTTGTAAATCTAATAAATTGTGGTATTCATCGCAGGCATAAGCATTAATTCAATCATTTCTGGCTGCTTTCCGGTAAATTTTGATTTCAGCAATTTGCCAAGATGGTGAAATCTGTTTACGCTTCCATAATTTTACCGATCGCTGTGTTATTACTGTTGGCAGCATTGTACATCCACAAAGACTAACAAACAAACTAAATCCACTCAAGCCACTCAAATGTTCAAATTGTTGTTGCGGTGCAGCCAAACCTTGTTCATCTCAGTTTATCTCGTGTGGAACATATCCTCGCCGTCGTAATTTATCATTACGATCAGGTTGCGATGGAGTGCCAATTACCTCAGCTTCACGAGGCTCTGCAGCTGAGGATTTCCTCAGTTTGCGCGATGCTGACGTATTTGACCACATTCCGAATATGGTGCGATTGACCACTCAGAACTTGGCCAGTTTTTCAGAATATCAGTATACAAGATCAGCAAGTAGGTTTACCAGCAATACCATTTCTCCACCCGTTTTAGTCAATGCACACTTGGGGCTACCTTCCTCACCCATCTCAGCTGCGGTTAATGCTCGCCTTCCTGCTCCCGCAGTGCAACCCAGCAGCGGGAGCGGGATGGCCAGCATTGATCCGCCAGTTGCGATGGTGAGGGCAGGTTTGCCACCCAGATCAGCCACTTTTATTTCACATTTTTCGCCTGCCGCCTATGTTAATATGTCCACTTTTAACACAATTCCTGCACCCGTTTCAGTCAATGCACCCTTGGGGCGACCTTCCTCACCCATCCCAGCTGCGGCCAATGCTTGCCTTCCTGCTCCTGCAGTGCAACCCAGCAGCGGGAGCGGGATGACCAGCATTGATCCGTCAGTTGCGATGGTGGAGGCAGGTTTGCCACCCAGATCAACCACTTTCATTTCACATTTTTCGCCTGCCGCTACAATTTCTGCACCCGTTGCAGTCAATGCACCCTTGGGGCGACCTTCCTCACCCATCCCAACTCCGGTCAGCGCTCGCCTTCCTGCTCCCGCAGTGCAACCCAGCCGCGGAAGCGGGATGGCCAGCGTTGATCCGTCAGTTGCGATGGTGGGGGCAGGTTTGCCACCCAGCAATAAAGCTTTGCCAGCCCATTCAATCAACATTAAATGTGCCGTTTTAAATTGCCAATCTATTTTGAGTTTGAAAAAGCGTGTTGAATTGTTAAATGTAATAACCACCCATTCTGTAAATGTTATTGTGTTGAGTGAGACCTGGTTGTCAGTGATGCTGAAATTTTTCCATCTATCTTCCGAACCTTCAGATGTGACAGACCTGGCAATGTCGTGGTGGAGGGGTGCTAATCGCCATTCATGAAAGTATCGTGTGTTGCAGTGCTGACAGTTATTTGGATGTCACCAGCCCTCTTGGAAATTGTGTGGTGCACCATAAGGATCAAGAGAAATTTTGATGTCTTTCTGGCTGCTGTTTATCTGCCTCCTAACTTGTCAGCTAACGACAGGGTTCTTGGCGATCTCTACGACTCTGTTAGAGCGCATGTATCCCTGGGCCACAAGGTTCTCCTCTGTGGAGATGTAAATGCTCCAAATGCGGCGGATGTCAACGAAATTAACCAGCTTTTAACTCAATCCCTGAACAACAATGACAAATGCTTGCAGGACATAGTTAATACCTTCAATCTCGAACAATTAGTGAGAAAACCCACTCGAATCACCCCATTTTCGAAATCCATTGTGGATATCGCTTTAACTAACTTTGAGTGGCCCGGACGCGTTGTCGCCATCGCACCCGGAATCTCTGATCATGAAATGGTTATTCTGTCCTTCCCGGCAAATTATTCCAGTGTTCCCAAGAAAATCGAGAAAACATTCCTGGACTACACTTCAGTTCAATGGCCTCTCATAAATCAAGTTTTACTGACTAACCCTCTTTTTTCTCGAGAAATAATTATTTACAGGCATATAAATGAAAGCTGGCTGTCGCTAAAAAATACACTCCTCGCATTTCTAAAATCGATCCCTGTTCGCAAGGTCAAGGTGAGTGTGAAATATCCCTGGGCGAATTTCAGACTGAACAAGCTCCTGCAACGAAAACGGCGCGCTCATTCAAAATTTAAACGGAGCGGAAGACCGATTGATGCTGTCAGATATCACGACCTTCGAACCCAATGCTCTGACCTAAATTCGGAACTCTTCCATAATTTTATTGATGGAGCTCTTGAGGGACAGCATTGTCGAAAATTCTGGCATTACATCAAGTCCCTAAAAGAGAACAGACAAATCCCACCACTAGTTGGAACAAACGGCAATCTGGCAACAGAAACGAAAGAGGTTGTTGAAGTCCTAAACAGCTATTTTTCGAGTGTCTATTCTTTACCAATTCCTTTCACCACTCATCTGCCCACTGAAAACCCATACCCCATACCAGCAATAAATGTAGCTGGAGTTAAGAAACTTCTATCAAAGATTAACCCCAAAAAATCCATGGGCCCCGATGGCCTTCCAGGTCGACTACTGAGAGAACTTTCCCCAGCATTGAGCAACATTCTGTCTCTACTTTTTTCACAAATACTCATTTCCGGTGAACTGCCACTAGATTGGAAAAAAGCTCTGGTTATTCCTGTTATAAAAAAGGACAAGCCACCAAACCGACCTGATAGCTACCGCCCAATCTCACTCACTTGCATCTGCTCCAAACTTTTTGAGCAAATACTCGCAACTTTCATGAGGGATTTCTTATCTGAAAACGCAATTCTTCATCCGAATCAATTTGGGTTTCGTCCAATGATGTCTTGTGAGACTCAGGTGCTGCTGCTGGTCGATGAGATCGCCAAGAATCTAGACATTAACGTTCCTACCCATGCGATATTTCTGGATTTAAAAAAGGCCTTCGATCTCGTCCCACATGAAAAACTTCTTCTCAAAATGGGCAAGTTGGGATTTCCCACCTTCATCATAAAATTGATAAAAAGCTTTTTGGAAAACCGCACCCAAGTGGTCTCTGTCAACCACATAAACTCAGCTGAATCCCCAGTTCCATCAGGTGTACCCCAGGGTAGTGTGTTAGGTCCGCTATTGTTCCTCATATACATAAATGATGTGTGTGCAAATCTCCTTTCCAGCATACGTTTTTTGCGGACGACATAGTGATTTATAGAGCTGTAACTTCTGCTGATGATGTCGCCATCCTGCAGGCGGACCTCAACCTGGTCTCTATATGGTGTGGCGCCTGGGTATGCAAATCAACGCAGAAAAAACAAAATCCATGTGCTTTGCAAAGCACTCCAGGTTCCCCATTGTTGAACCCAATTACAGTGTGAATGAGCAGTCCATTGAAAACGTAAATTCCTTTAAATACCTGGGTGTTGAAATTTCCCGGGACCTCTCATGGCGCCATCACATTAATTCCACTTGCAAGCGTGCCAGAATGATATTGGGTTTCATTCAGCGGAATATGAGATTTGCATCTAGGCCAGCTAAACTCAAAGCATACAAGTCCCTCGTTCTGCCTATAATTGAATATGCCAGTGCTGTCTGGGACCCGACCTGTCAGGAGGACATCTCTAATGTAGAAATGATCCAGAGAAGGGCTGCACGTATGGTCACCGGTTCATATGCCAGAAACACCAGTGTGTCTGGTTTCTGAAGGAGGCCTGAACTTTGGCAAGTAGGCGCAGGGAGCACAGGCTCCAGCTGCTTTCCGGCATCATTACCCACGACTTTAACTTTTGCATGCCATCGTCTTATCCCATTAAGCCCATCCAGCGCAGAACTGATAATGGGCTAGCTCTGCAAGCCCCCATTTGCAAAACAAATCGGTACTTTAACTCTTTCTTCCCCCGAACAGTTAGAGATTGGAACAGCCTTCCCACTTATTCTCCAATTATATCCCGCTCCATGGCATCTTTGGGCGCCACACCAAATCGTGTCTAGGTAATTGTCGAATTTGTTCCTGTGTTTTTATTATCTGACTTTCCTTTGACACCTTGCTCAACCTGCCACCATAACTGTTTGTGGCAGTATTGTTTTGTAAATAAATAAATAAATAAAGACATCATGGCAGAAGCCAAGCCACACGGTAGCGGAGAAATGGATCAATTTGCTCCAAAGGAGCTTGTCAAGAGGCAAGATGGTTGTGCTGCAGAAGGGCGCAGAGTAAGTTACTGCAGATTCTTATCATGCGTGCAGAATTGATTTTACACCAGTTTGTGACATACTCGCGGGCGAAAACACCTTTTCGTGGCCTGGGGAAAGAGGTTCCGGAATTTATGAACTCATACATGTAAACATTGCGACAATCTAGACAAAAGAAAAAAAAAATTCCATGCTGTAAAAATTAAAGATCATCTAAATCCCGAGATCAAAATATGACAGCTCCAGGAGGCTCTGCTGAAATCTGTCGCTTTAATTTATACAGCCTACCCAGGAGTAAAAGAAATAAAAAAAGTTTCTGAGGCCACAGTTAAATTGGGAAAACACATGTGTGACTACAAACCTTTTAGTCGTCTCTAGATTTTTCTAACGGATCCCGTCTATGATGCCATATGTCATCACCAATTTGCAAGTTTCTATACTACTGCAACCTCATATTCACTTTTTGATGTGTTGGGAACAACTCCTTTGAAAGCATCTTTACTTCCGATGACACGTGAAATGCAAAGACCTGTACAAAGTCTTCATTCCAAGAATCGAAGTTGTACACCGAAATCGGAAAAAATTGTAAGCGGCGGTCTCTTTGTCGGCATGTCAAAGCGAAGCCGACCTGTCAATCAAGGCGCGCATTGCCGGCTATCCTTCTTTACACTTCCGCCAACGACGTCCCAGAAATCCGATTGAAAATGTGATCAGATGCGCGGTCTGCCGTTGCCGTCAATGGATTGAAAAAAAAAGATTTCGAGATAAACGCACATTTATGTGTTGACATTCTTGTTGTTTCTTTTGTAGGCATGCCCTCTGTTTTTGACTCTGAACTTTTCCTGTCATTTTTTATCATGGTCCCTGCACTTCCAGTAGGGATTTCTAAAGTGCCATTTTTTGAGAAACCAGCTGGAGATATCGAAAAAAAGATATCTCCATCTGCCCGGCTAGGCTTGGAGTGACATGCCCTCCAGGCAAAACTTGACCCCTGACACTTTTTTCCCGCCCAAATATTGATCCTTTAAGATGCCAAATGGCATCATAGACAGGACCAACCATCTACGAGTAGGAGCAGCAAGTGATGGAAAACAGCAAAATCAACACCATTGAAGCCCGCTGTTCGCAGGTAAATTTGACAGGGTTACAGTTGACACCCAGCAGTACAATTTGGTAGCATTTTAGACGAGATGTCCAAATGGGGTTCTAGTAAAAAAAACGATAGTTTATGACCTAATAGTGACACAACTTCAGGGTTGTAATCCGTGGTGCCATATGGCATCATAGACGAGATAAAGATTTTAATTAAAAATCGAAAAACTTCGAAATACATTGTCCTTTCTTACTCCGTTTGAAGCGAACAGAAGATATGCGGCGAAAATTGGTGCTGAAGCTCTTGCATCCATCAGTTCAATGTAAATGACAAAATAAGAGCATTTCGTTCAATCAAGGTGTGTCTTGGTTCAACTATACTCGAACGCTTGTATACTCAGTTGGGCTGCTGCTATGATGATGAAGTTGTCTCAGCTCATGGTTCAACTGAAGAGCCAATTCAGTGGAGAGATTTGAGTTGCGAAACTCTCATTTCTATGCAGAATGCCAGTCACTTTTCCAACGTGCATTAAATGATGCTTTTGTCTGTGTGCGAGTAAGTGGCTATATTGAGTTGGATCTGAGGATGAATTGCAAGTGGGAGTACGACCGAAAGAAACACCTGTGTTGTCAGTTGTATTGTAGTTGAAAAAAATTTCTGTCTACAAGCAAGTTGAGATATTTCAATTGGTAAACGGCAACTTAAAAAACGTGGACAACTCTACAATATTCTAAAAATTGCTATTGACTGTACCAAGATAAGAAGTAACAAGAATCTGAATTTCTGTACCATGTCAATAATTGTTTATTCTGTCCTCATTACAGTGCCACGAAACCCGCGGTAAGAAATGCTGCAAAACTGGTGGTGGCCCACAGTTAGCATGTACTAGAAGGCCTCCAAAGTCTTCAAGTGATTTTGGAAACTGTAAGGCGATGCGGGTGACTCACACCGTGTCCAAAGGAGCGTGATTAAGGTTGAAGAACCGAATCGATGATCTCCATGGCAACTTGGCCCACCTGCTCCATCGGCGACGTTATTGTGTGGAGTTTCAAAGCTTTGTTTGGTGTAGGCGAAAATATATGTTTTGTATATATCTGCTTAAAACTGTGTTTTCTGAGCAAATGCCTTTCGGCCTGTTATCGTTTGTTTTGATTTCGAAACAAGGGGTTTATGGGACTGTTTCCTTAGTCTAAGATTTTTCAAGACGTTAAAAAATGCATATTTAAAATGTATCAATAAACAAAAATTGTAATTGTATCGACTTCAAATGAAATGCTCATAACAGGATGTGCAAAAGACCGAGTTTTCAATGGTCTTGTTGAAAGAGATTGTTAGTTAAAAATGTGTGATAAGTCTAAGAGTTCCTAAGGGTTTCTAAAAAGCGTTCATCGCAAATCTGGAATTATGATGGGGTTGTCCAAAGAAGATTAGAAATACAGAAATGTTTGAGGGTGTCCAGCCGCATTCCCCATTTGCACTCGCCCGCAGTTTAACTCAGTGGCAAATCAATGGGTTGATTTGCGTTGAGAAAATTTCATTTTTTTTGCGAAATGCAATGGGTAGCACGGCCGTCGAATTTGTACAGATTGTTAAAAATAGTCAATAAGGTATGTAACCGAAGACTGAAGCTCTATTATACAGTTTTAGAGAAGCGGCCACAAGACTTTAAAGGAAATGATGTGAGATTATTTTCGTGAAAAGTGATATATAAAAGTGAAAGGTGATAGAGAGTTTATGTGCTCGCTGGGGCCCGTCAATCAAAAGGGATTAGTGACGTCACAATGAGTCATCGATGACGTCATTGATGAATCACCGATGTGTCAACCATGAGGCACAGCGTGTTGCGTATGCATCAGGGGTAAATGACGTCATCCCCGTGAACATGGATGAGACACTATTAGGAGCACATAAACTCTCTCCCTAACCTAACCTAACTTAACCTAACCTATCCAAACCTAACCATGTTCAGTCTTTCCCCAAACCTATGCTCCACTTGCCCACTCTCATTTGGCCTGGCCCCTCACCATCCCAACCCAACCCATCTCAACAGACCAAACCCTGCCACACCTCACCTCACGTAACCTAACTTCGTATGTTCTAAAATGTCCAATACCCTGCCCCTCTCCTGCCACCGGAGAAGAGCGGGGTTGTGCAATACTGGCTACGGGTTTCTAGGCCCGTATTCCCCGGCCACCAGGGTAGACTACCTTCCAGCATTCGGAGGTTTCGTCACCGGAGGGTTTTGCACACGGCCGGGTTATTTTATTTTTTTATTTTGTTTTTTGCATTTTATTAATTTTTTTGTATTTTTTGTATTTTAATTTTTTTATTTTTGCTTTTGATTTTTTTATTGTTGTTATTTGAAAGGAAATGAAAAAGAAAATCTGTACACATTTTACCACTCTCCCCGTTTCTACAAAGTAAAATGCAATACAAAATAAAAAAAAACAAAATTTTCAAAATGGTTGGAACAACGGAATCCTTTTTCATCAACACTGTATCATCATCGTATCTCATCCCGAAATTAATTAAATCCAGTCTACACATTCCCTTCACGTATTTCTTGACAAACTCTTGATCAACCAACGCCATTTATCTGACAGGAACAATACAAAACAACCCAGATGCCGGAAAACCCCTTGGACTTCGGGCCTACTCCAAAATTATTCTCCGGCCGGCACATCGGTATCAGCCTCCTCGAGACATCGCATTGCAACTTTCCACCGATTAAAATAAGAAAAATAGATTACTGCCGCAGAATACATATTATAGGACAGACGTCCTCAAAATGGTCAGCGTTCAGCAGTGGTTGACCTAGCGCCCGGCGACAATGCACACGTACACTCCGGCATGATCCCTCCATTCAGGTTTTAACATTCACACAGGCCTACAATGATCGGTCAAGCCTAATGCCTGCCGATTGAGGGTCACTGCGCCTACATCCGTGTACTTATGTGTACTTTCGCACATCGGTTAAGATGGCTCACGTCGCCAACCCACCCACCTCCCACCACCCAATCCCCCTAACAAATTCTACAACCACTGCTGGAAATTCATATTTCTGGAAATGTATGATCCCGAAGGATGCATATGTATCACCCCAACCCAACCCAACCCAATATGTATCGTGCAGCCACGGCAGTAAAATACAAAAATAAAAAAGTGGAAAAGTGGCAAGAGAGGCTCGACTCGACTTCACGTTTTGCCAATCACCTGTTGTTGGATCGGTTCGTCCCGACCGAAGAAAGCTAGCGATTGCCTTCGCCGCACATCTTTGAAATCAGCCCTACATCCGCAGACCAAACCGACAACAGGCTGTAAGGATTGAACACGCAAAAGAGCCCGGCAGATTTCATCTCATCGAAGAAAATTTTCATAATATCCTTGAGATACCCCCACTCGTTCACAAATTG
>JASGXE010014210.1:0-23350 GCA_030068105.1 Sinentomon sp. SZTP_YWyxl | reverse complement strand
AAGGGACTTTCTGGGAAAGGTGAAAGGTAAGCGCGATATCGACAAGTTGCCTTTCAGAAGGCCGTAGGCGATAGTTCACAGCGAAGGGGTCTGACCAGCCAATGTTGGGACAGTTAAAATCTCCGGCGATAATATAATTACATGTAATACCAATGGCAACACAATCGAGGGATGCTTGCAGGACATCGTAAAGTACATTGAAACTATCTGGCCCAGCGTTTGGTGGACAATATACCCCAAATAGGAAATTTCGAGCTTGGGGATATTGAGGAAGGATAATCTCACATCCAGTGACTTCGACGAAATTTGTTGGTGAAAAAATTCTTCACAGATGCATGGTGAAGATTCCGGAAGATATACCCAACGGTTTTGCGAGCTTTAGAGGCAATGGCGTCGACATGAGGACCCCAAGAAAGTTTGCTGTCAATGTGAACACCGAGATATTTAACAAGAAAGCACGGGGAAATTGGCTGGTCAGAAAGGATATAGAGCGTATCAGGAGTGTTTACTGTAAAGTCAGTAGCAGCTGCAGTACCGCGCCGAAACTCTATCCAGGAGCATTTACTTGGATTTGGAATCATCCCCCAGCGGTTACTCCAGTCGTCAACCAAATAATCAGAATACCCTGCTTTTTAAGTAAGGTTAGCTTACCTATTTGATGTGAGCATTCAAAAATACACCCATTCCACTTCGTGGATGTTGCCAAGAGAAATCGACAATAGAAACATGCTTCGTTCAAAACCGAGGACAAATGTATCAAAATCCAATCAATAATAAGATCTCGTCAAGTTTCACAGATGGGTATTTTTTTTAAGTAAAGTAACTTTTTCATTTCTGGACATTGCAGAACATAATTCAACACAGGTTATCGGGAAAAAAGTCTGCAATGCGGAAGAAAATTGGGCTTAGTTGACCGATTTTTCAAGGACTGAGAAAAAATCACGACTTGGAGGACCGGCGGTTTCGTTGGCCACTTGCACAACCCTGTATTTGCTGAGGCCTGATGCTTGTGCCTTTTTCTTTCAGGCATTGGAATTTGGAATAAGACCGCCGGTGTCGAAGATTCCCTATCAACCAACGAGACAGAATACCTGCATTTAGTAGTTCGTTGTTATAAACACAATCTGCAGATAAAGCACCATCTTCCGCCAGGTAGGCCGAAACCCGAAACAAGCACAGACGTCATCATTTTCATCTTGCATCATCGGGCCACAGCAGCGACGAAATTCCACTGTTTCTGAAAGAAAATCCGGCTGTTCAAGACAGGGTGCTCAAAAACGGACACAGATGCAAATGCAAATGCTTTCAATGTTCCCCTCAGTGTCCCTGTCTTTCATCACCGTCTCGCAAAATCCTTTTGATGAATCTTTTGAAATGTTTGTGTTGTTATTTTTATGATTCTTGAAGTTGACGTTGACATAAATTTTTTGTTCTCGGGGTTCGCCCCGAAAATAAACAATTCGATTCAATTCAAAAATGCAGGGCAGAGCTCACAAAAGGGAGAAGTTGCGGACAAAATGCTGGTTTGCGGATTTTTCGTGAACCTCTGCTTGCGGCTGGCGCAAAGATCGCAACCGGCAACTGCCCCTCCCTTTCCAAGTTCTGATCAGCTGCCGGATTTCAGCCGCAGACTCCGAGTGTTGTTCTCGGCGGCACCGTCTCAGGTCCCATCAAGTTGAATGTGCCGCGCACATAACTTTGTGGCAGGAATAGAGGCGACTTTTCACCGCCTGCTGGCCACGTTTTCGCCATCGTGCAGGTATCTACCAGATACATAGGTCAAGCACTAATGCAATTGTTAAATGGTGCAGGGCTCCTGGAAGATTGACCTCCAAAAGGCACAAATAGGCCTACACAGATTAATTCCAAGATCATCAAAGACATTATATTTGATGCGTGTTCGATTTCGAATCGATTTTTCGAATACCACAGCACACCAGGGGTGCCAGTTTCTCCGTCAGAAATTGTACGGGTCGACTGCCTCATTTTTCGTTTTTTTTTTTTTTTTTTTTTTTTTTTTGTAATGACTTTCAAGCTTGCGTTTTTTTGGCTTGTGCCCCAAGGAAACGCTTTTTATTCATCAAATCAAAACAAATCAAAAGGTCTTCATTTCAGCACACCAACACATGAAATGTATAGTCTATCAAGAGTCTATTTCTGCATTTTTGCAAATCATTTTGACACCTGAGGCTGATAAATGTGAACACACTGTAAATGACGTCTGTTCGAAGGAAAGCATTAAACGTATCTCGTACGAAAGGTGGAAACGACGATGGCTGTTGAATTAGTGATAATCTGCATATTTCAGGGCGCGTTTTTTCTTTATTCACAACTTGATTACACACCCGATAGTGCTTAATACGTACCTATCTCATAATATCTTATTGTTCAACGCCTCAGCGATGTTTTCCGATGTGCGATTGCCTCCTGTCCCACTACAACTCTTCTCAAGTGATGGAGTCAGCAAGTGTGTTGCTGTTGAAATCGTCTTCAAAATGTAAATTAGAAGAAAAATCTGAGATTATCTCTTCAACTTCAAAAAAGAAAAAAATGCAGACTTGGCGACAGCGGGCATCATTTTTGCTGATGTCAAATGCGGCAGGGCCTGGATGGAGTTGTCACCATGATTCAATTTTTGTATGGAAACAACACTCCGGAAACAGTATAAATCAAGGTCACAGAGGAGCCTGAAAAAGGTCGCTAAAACTTCTTCCCACAATGTCCACACCACAATCCGTGAAAGATATGCGATTCCCCTGCGTGGGAAATTTGTGATGTCTTCCCCCGCGGGAAATGGGAAAACCTTGGGAACAATTCGGAAATTCCACACACGAGTCGATGGAATTCCCATTGATTTCCCGCCAGAAAACACCAAAAAATTTCTCATGGGAAATCTCCGAGTAGAAGAGTCGTCGTTCAGCAAGGACAAAAACCACCTTTCGTCGCCTCAACGGGTCGGGGGACTGGGATAGAACGGACTGATGCAGAAATGGACTGAGGCGCAGAAATAGACTGAGGCAGAAGTGGACAAAGGTTGAGTTTTGGGTGGAGTTTTGACATGGAGGCAGGTAAGTTGAACATCTGTCTTATCCTGTCCTAACGTAACCATAAGAAATGTGAAAAATCCGCCTCAAAAATGGAAAAATTCTGCCCCAGTGCAATTTTGCCTCAGTCCGTGCTATCCCTGTCACCGGACCCGCCACGGCCTCAGATTTATGTTTCCCGGAAAAAATCGATTTTGACTGCGTCTTTTTCGGCTTGGCCAAAAACGACCATGGGTAACTTTTTACACGCTTTAAAGCGCCACGGAAACCATTCGCAATGCCGAAAGTGCAAAACGGACAAAGAAAAACTCCGTGATGGAAAACCCACAAAAAAAACATGCACATTCGGTGATTACAGGGCTACCGTGTGCGGTTATTCATTGCCTTGCCAGATATCTCATCATTGTCTTGAGGAACCAACCTTCTTTGCCATGGACCTCCGTGGAAACAATGGGTCTCTGTTCAAAAATTCCAATGAGGCGCCAGCTCAGCTTGTTCAGATCGGATTTGCGAGTTTTTACGTACAGAGTACCCAAAAGTCCTTGGACGCAAGAAAAATGTAAATTTGCTGTTTTTGTCATATTTTAGATATGAAACTTTCATATTTTGGATTTTGGATTTCATATTTTGGTCATATTTTGGATCTGAAACTTAGAAAAAAATCGAATGAACACCATGAACACTCGTACATGTTCAAAAAGCTTGGAACTCTTTGGCCATGACATAAAACAGCAAATTTTCATTTTTTCCTATGTCCAAAGACATTTGGGCCTCCCTGTATATGGGAATCTGAGGTGTTCAAGAGTGAATGAATGAGGTGACACTTGAAACCAATGTTGGGAACAATTTGCTGCGAACAATGCAATTTCTTCGCATTCAAAGGCTCAGAAGTCCGTGAGTGAATGAGCGATGTTGTGCCAGGTGTTGACGTGCGCGATTCAGGCCACCACAACGTGCATTTTTATCGCGGGAAATACAGGGTGGCCCAAGAGTCGAGCACCTGACGGTAAATTGCTCTGTTTCTTTGTGCATTTCTGAGATTCCCTGAGCGCATCCAACACCTCCTGAACTCAATAACTTGGGGATTTCCTGCAAGTGCATCCCAGCTGATGAGTGAGGCGACCCCCGTTTATGCATGATTGTTTCTTGAAATTTTCCTTGCGAAGGCAGCCGGCAAGCATTTGCTCTGGCCCACCTTCGCCAGAAACAGCTATCATCGCCCGAACTCCATGGCAACTCAAAGATAGCAAACCCGTTTGCAACCACGTTACTTCGTGATAATGGCTCTTCTTTCCTGCTAATCGCCGTTCAGCCGTCGTCAGTTCAAATGTCACATTCTACGAATCACGTTTTTTGCCAACATTGTTGCTCTACTTTTGAATTGGTCCGTACATCTGTGATGAAAAGTGCCCACACCAGAGTAACTCTGAGTACCACAGACCTTGAGTGCAAAAAGCACGTCTAAAAGTTTCAAGAGTCCGGAATCCTCACGAGGGACTTCACATGAAGTAGGCCTACTCGTGTTCGTGTTATGTACCCAAAAATCGCAAAACTTCCAAAACGTGAAACAATTCGGTTTGCGATTTGAATCCAAATCAACGGTTCCCAAAAGATATATCAGTCGTACGAAGGTCGTACTAAAATTATTGACCCTGATATAGTTACAGTGGGGCTAGGAAGTTGAAACTTGGCACATACCTTGAGCATTCTCTGTGTAGTAGCCTTGCAGAGTGGCGCAACTCTGAAATATTCGAATGACGTTCCTGCCAATAGCTTTTTTTTCTTTTTTCTCACCATGACTTTAGAGAAAATCGGTAAAAAAAGCTGTTAGTGATGGTTCCTCCTTGTTCTGGGCAGTTGGTGATGGTCACTCCGTTGACATACCAAAAGACTGAGCACATCACGCACATCACCTTGCTTTCTGGAGTGATCACATGTTTCTCCACTGCTGGTGACATGTGCCTAAACATTCCTTGCCAACCTCCCTGCAGTTGGCATCCACATTAAAAATGCATCCACGACTTTTCCATGTTGACAACAGCAGCACTGGGCAATCATCGCCAACGACTTGAAGCAGGATCAAGAAACTGACTGTTGGGGCAGGAGGAGACTCTCCCCTTCGACTGCACAAGGGAGCTGATCTCGAGGTTGCAGGAAAGTGCCACTGTGCAAGGTTTCTAGCTGAAGATGGCTTAAGGTGTGTGCCAAGTTCCAACTGCCTTGCCCCACTGTAACTATATCAGGGTCAATAATTTTTGTACGACCTTCGTATTAGAGGGTCAGAGCACTGCTTTGTCCAGGGCACAAGAAGTCGCAAACAGATGTATCGGGAATACATGCGCGATAACCTTGCTTTCAGGGCCCTCAACTGAAGAGCAAAGGGCATATTCGGGGTTTGGGCGTTCAAGAAGAACACCTTTCACAAGCAGGGGGAGGAGTGAGATAATGAAACAAAAAAATAAACGACGAAAATTTCATTCTAACCTGTTTAATGTCATTCCGAATGAAGAATGAAGCACAGTAGTGGCCAAGACCTAGCTATCAGTGATGTGGTGAAAGGAAATTAAAATCCAGGACACGCATCCTTAAAAAGCTAAGCAGCCCCGCAATGACTCGCCGACGTCAAAATGCTGCGATATAGGGCAGAGGGATGCGAACGATCCGTCTCTGAAGCAGCAGACTTGATTATTCCATCGGTTGGCTGCAGGGCTATACCGGCAGGCAAGCGTTTCAGGGCGAGTGCGCCTAGTAATCCTCCGACCCTAGGGGTTGAGTTGAAAGAAGAGCAGGGCAGAATCATGAGGCAGAACGAGGCGAGATGGGAACAGGACGCAGCGTGGACGATTTCATTCGGTTTTTACACGCTTGGCTGTTCCTTTGAACGAAGCTTAAACGAAGCTTATCAAAAGTCCTCGAACGTAGGCGATATTTTCAAGGCTAGGCTTTTTTAAGGTGCCATCGAAGAAAAAAAACAGGTCGAGATGCAACTTCACACCTCACACGAGTGCCATGGTGTTTGCAGCGCGCGATTGCCATGTATTCTGGATTGCCCCTGAGTTAAAGGCGAGCTCCTATGTTCGAAGACTTTTGATAAGCGTGTATTCTTATTCCGGACCGACTCGCAGCATCCCAGCAGGCCTGAAGACGCCTGACTAGGATTGCAAACTGACGTCGAAGGGCGACTGATCTGCCCGCCCTTTCTTCCAGGCGTGACGGGTTTGCCTGCATTTGCAGCGGGACAACAGAGCTGCTGTGATGCTTATGAGTAATCGCATCGGTTGTCAAAAGATAGCTCTGTACACACAGCCTATAGATGTGCCATTCAGGCGAAGCAACTAGCCGAGACGAAACTCCGTTGCCTAGTTGCCTTTGAGTTGCCTAGCTATAGGCTCCAATCTACCCCATTATTATTCCTTCCTCCTCCTGTTGCGCTGACGGAAAAATTCTGCTCCATCTCAGAGGAGCACAGCATGCGTCAGCTGATTGCGGGGAGTCGGCAACGAACGACCTGAATTCAACCTCGGTGAAAACCCTTTTGTTGCCTGAGCCAATGACGCCTTGCACACAATGTCCCACCAACATTCCCGTTGGGAAAGTTCCCAAAACTTTTCACGGTCGCCGAAGACAACAGAAATACGAGCAAGGTATGTCTGTTCCTCGCACTTTTCACAGTTTTTCTCACACTTTCACTTAGTTTGTCTCACACTTTTCACAATCCTTACACTTTTCACAGTTTTTTTTCTCACACTTTTCACAATTTGCCTGATACTTTTCACAGTTTTGCACGTAAAAAAGAGAAGTTTTCCAAGAATTTTGGTCTTAAAGGCGCCCACTCAATCCTTCAGCATGCAGGATTCCTATGGAGCAGAGTCATGAAACATTTCGTGACGCAGAAACATTGCCGGAAAGTATAGATCCCTTTGGCTGCCGACGAGACCTTTGTTGATCCAAAAAGCCGCCGAGACCTTTGTTGACCAAAAATGCAGAACTTTCCCCAATTTCGAAACAAAACTGTTTCTCCTCATGCCTTTTGTGGCAGAGGACACGATCCATTTACTCGATATCTGGGAAACATTGCGTGGCAATAATTCGCTTGCACTGAGCGATGATAAAAAAAACAGCTTGGAAAAGGTTTGTGCAAATTGCAACTTTCCTGATTCCCTCAGCCGCAGACAGTCAATTCAATTTCAATTCAATTCTTTATTCGTTGGAGTTGCCTCCTATTGAAAAATAGCACACATTTACATCAAGAATTATGCACACAAAAGCAAAGGGTAAAACAATTTACAACAAACACATGTGAATGCATATTATCTCGTGTCAACTATACAAGCCACCAAATCATATTGACCGTTACTCCTCTATCGGTTCCCGCTTTCTATAGGCGTTTCATGAGAATATCTAAACTTAGCGGATCCTCAAAAATTTCCGCCGGTAGGGAATTCCACTCAGTTATAGATCTTCCCAAGAATGAAAATTTTCCCACATCTTTACGAAATTGCCTCAAACGTAGCTTAAAGTCATGATCCTTACGAGAAAGATACGTAGGCGGGTCAATAGAAGGGAGCATATCCTCCCACCCTCCCACTTTTGCAAGAATTTGGGCTATCCCGCACAGACGAAAACTCCTTCTTCTTTCACTCAATGTCTTCCAGCCCAGCAGAGACAACATCCCTGTCACGCTACTCTGGCGCCTATAATCCGCCAGGACAAACCGCGCTGCTCTGCGCTGGATCTTTTCAACCGCTGCAACTTGTGCGGTAACCCAAGGATCCCAAGCCGTGACAGCATACTCCAGGACTGGTCTTACAAGACTAATATAAGCGAGCTCTCTGATAACTTTCGGGCATTTTCGATAATTTCGTTTCACAAAATATAGCGCCCTGTTGGCTTTTGCGGTCACCATCTGAATGTGGCCCGTCCAATCGAGCTTACAGTTAAATCTTACTCCCAGATAAGTGATTTCCTTCTGCGGGGGAAGCAGCCTGCCTCCTAGAAGGTACTGGAAATCAAATGCACTCGTTTTGGACGACGAAAAGCGGATAAAATTGCACTTATTTAGATTAACAATCATAGATGAGTTTGAGCACCAGTCGACTAATTTGTTCAGGTCATTTTGTAAAATAGCACAATCATCATGACTATTTACATGCGTATAAATTATGCAATCATCCGCAAATAAACGAACACGTGACTTGATATGCCATATTAGATCATTCACATGTATAATGAACAGCAGAGGGCCCAAGATGCTCCCTTGAGGGACCCCGGAAGTGACTGGCAGAGGATCAGAATACTGATTATCGACTCTAACTGACTGCAATCTTCCTTCGAGATACCCTGCAACCCAATTTACTGTCGTTTGATCAACCCCCAGGAACGCTAACTTATTAACCAAGATACTGTGGCTGACAACATCGAACGCTTTCGAAAAGTCTATAGCAACAGCATCAACCTGCTTTCCTGAATCGAGAGCATCCGAAATGTCCTGAGAAAAAGCAGTGAGCTGTGTCGAGCAAGAAAACCCTGGTCGGAAGCCGTGTTGAGCGTTCGAGAGCAGATTATTACTCTCCAGGAAATGCCTAATATGCTTAGCAAGGAAATATTCCAATATTTTAGAGCATGTGTCCAATAGGCTTATTGGGCGATAGTTTGCTGGGTCGGATCGGCTGCCCTTTTTGAAAACAGGAACCACTACAGACCGCTTCCAACTATCTGGCAGTTGACCTTCTCGAAGGCTTGCATCGAATATGATTTTAAGTATCTTGATACAGCAACAGGTACAAGTTTAAGAAACCGACGCCTGCATGACCCTGACCTTCACTCTTTTTAGTTTCCATTTTCTTTATCCTGTTGACAATCATTGTTTCGCTGATATCAGGAGGTTCACAGGGACTAAAATGGGACCATCAGGGCAAACCGGTGCGTTTCTTGCCAGAAAAATTTTGCAAATGTTGAATTTAAGAGATGGGCTTTTCGATCGGGTCTGTTACGAGGTTAGCCGGATCATCGCCTGCCAGCGCCGGTATTTCAGCCCCTGTTCGTCTTCGAGTTCCATTAAAGCGCCAAATTTTACCCAATTGGCCGCGTTCAGGCGTAAAAGAAGAGATGGTACTGAGCCAGTGCACGATGTTTTAAGCCATTGTACGATGTCAATGCAGATATATGCTCGTCTGCTCTGTGGGGAACCCTTCCTCAGCTTAAACAGGGCACGAACACGCCTTTTCTGGTGTGTTAGGGCATTGGTAAACCATGGCGGCCGAGCGGAACTCGAATGACTTTCTTTGGAATGAATTTTTCTTTGGCATATTCTACCATGCGACAAAACTCTTCCCAAAGCGTGTTACGTGGACTCTGGAATTTCTGCCAAATTCGAGAATCCAGCGAACTTATCCATTAGAAACCTGCTCATCCTCTCTGAATCCGCCTTACCATATATGAAAACAGATTTTCTTTCGAAAGATGGCAAAGGCTTCCTGAGGCAGAGGGATAGCCGAACCAAACGGTGGTCCGAGATCCAACTTCCACCTCACAATTCAATACAACTTCTCGTGGCTGACCAGTGCGACATCCAAAAGGTGATTTCCTCTTGTGGGAACCTTCACGCATTCCAAGAGTGAAAATTTGTTCACCAGTTTCAAAGCTTTCCTATTCAGGGAAACCCCATATACAGGATCCTGAGCCACTTGGTTGCGCTCCCACAGCACGTCAGGTAGGTTGAGGTCGCCCAACAAAAGGAGCGGCGTTTCCGCACGCTTTTGAAGCTTGAAGCGTTCCAGGCAGTTTTCAAGAAAAAGCAAATCCCAACACCCCTTTTCAATCGACCGTTATTTTCTTTCAGTTATGCCCTTTCACTCAGACATTATTGTACACCGACGACCCCAGACAAAAGCACCAGAATGTCTCAAAATGAACGCAGTGGATAAAGGTATCTTTCGCCATCTTTGGCGTTTCTTCTTTTTCTCCATGGCAGACTATTTGAGAATTCTGTGGAGGTCCTATATCCTAAATTAAGGACACAATATCCTTCAATGTGAGTGCCTTTCTAATTTCCTGATCGAAGGAAGCATTAAACTTTGGATCCTAAGGGAGTTGACCATCTGCAGATGGGGCAGGAGGGAGAGAGCTCTCAGCAAAGCAGACTGCGCGAGGATTTGATCAAAGGTTATCCATAAGGAAAATGTGGGGGTGGATCCCTTGAAGGGGAGGGCTGAGGGAGAGGTGAGCTGGGGCTGCCTGTGGACATGTCAAGGCATTCAGTGGCGCCGCCTCTCGTAGTATATAAGGGGTTACTGTTGCGGGGGAAATTACACAAAAGGGATTCGTACGTTAAGGGATGCTGCTGTGATAAACTGGATCTCCCTTGTTTTCGATGCCTTTCTTTAGGAATTATTGAAACTTTGCACTTTCCACCAGAGGCATCGGCAGCGTAGAAGGGCTTCTTCCTATGCAGCAGACATCAGAAAGGAAAGCAAACCACCAAAGTGGATCCATCAGAATGCGTTATATCAGCATTACTTGGAGCTCGGATAAGGTAGCTCGCGATTCCCAGAACGTCAAGGGATGGAGGAAGCCCCATCTTGCAGCTGCATTGATCCTTGGGCATTGGGTAAACGCCACGGCAGGTTCAGTCACTCTGGAGGTCACCCTCATTGTGACTTTTCACACATTTATCCACCGACCCAGCTTGGAATTGAAAACAGCGTGCTTGAAAAATGAGAACGGATCCTTTGGAATGCTGTGATGACTTCTTTGAGTGTTTTTGCAGATCCTTTCGGGACGGGGGACACCTCACATCGGACCTCCCAAAACTGGACAATCTTCAGCCGCATGGACAGATTTTTTGAATCAGACATTTTCTGATCGTCTGTCCAAAACAGATTGCAACTTGCAACAAAGTGCAAGGAGAACATTGGAGCAGCATAGACCATTTCCGATTGTTGCTGCTGCAAAACTGTTTGTACAGACAAACAACCAACGTCTGATGCAAAACTGACCGCAAAAAATCTGACCATTCTGACGTCTTCATGCACCTTGTTTCATATGCGAAACATGGTTGAGTTGCGTAACCCCCAGTGTTTCAGCCATTTCTCCTTAAATGCAATCCAAAAGTGTGCCAGCCAGCCTGCCCATCACGCGATGGCTCATTCATTTCCGCGGAACCGGCTGCAGAAGGGATGGAATAATGGGAGTGTGCTTTTCGACAGACATGCAGACAGCAGAAAGGATGCCTCGAAACATTTAAAAACACCCCAGCATCACTGCTGCTGAAGAACCGGCTGTCAGTCACATGTCAGAGGATACAATTCAACAGAAGAGATTTCGTGTTGAAACCATGATGGATCTCCGTCTGAAATCCCGAACCCTGTTTGTTTGCTGGAAAATGCGGTTACAGCATCGGGAATGCCCAAATTGCATCCTCCTATTAAAGAAAGAGAAAAAATGTTGAAATTCAACTTCGAGGGGGTGCAACATTTCTCCACATTGTCCTGAGCAATTGCCAGTTGTGCCAGACTGTGGAATCTTGGGGGTTGGCGAAATATGGTGGGTGTAAAAATGAAAAATTGGCCTACGAATGATAATTAGTCATTCGTGTGTGGCATGGGGAATTGGAAAATTTCTAGTTGTGCACAAATTGATGGGGGTTTACACTCCCCCATAAATTCCAGGGAGACCCGGCATATAATCCATAGCTCAAACGGACACTGAAGAAAGAGCCGCAAAGATCTGGCGGATGCTGTGAATTTCTTGTGGAAGGGCAGAATACAAGACCCATGTATCAAAACGGCAACGCTAACTCTTTGAGATTGAAGCCAATATTCAAATAGGCACCTTATATATTGTGATTTGTTTGACCATTTTCCAGGTGTATTCACTGAAATATTTCCTGTTCTCGAAAAAAATAACTTACCGAATTCAGCCTGATTATGCGCTCCAATATGTAATGAAAATGACACAGAGCGTGGGATTGAAAGAAAGCTCGACATTCATTCAGAGGCCACCCAATTTGCAATTTGTCTGTAAACAGTTCAAGCCCTTTCAAGAATGCGAGTTTTTGTTGTATGTTGCCATGCCTCTGCATGAGGATAACGTCCTTACACTTTTCACAGTTTTTTTTTCTCACACTTTCACAATTTGCCTGATACTTTTCACAGTTTTGCACGTAAAAAGAGAAGTTTTCCAAGAATTTTGGTCTTAAAGGCGCCCACTCAATCCTTCAGCATGCAGGATTCCTATGGAGCAGAGTCATGAAACATTTCGTGACGCAGAAACATTGCCGGAAAGTATAGATCCCTTTGGCTGCCGACGAGACCTTTGTTGATCCAAAAAGCCGCCGAGACCTTTGTTGACCAAAAATGCAGAACTTTCCCCATTTCGAAACAAAACTGTTTCTCCTCATGCCTTTTGTGGCAGAGGACACGATCCATTTACTCGATATCTGGGAAACATTGCGTGGCAATAATTCGCTTGCACTGAGCGATGATAAAAAAAACAGCTTGGAAAAGGTTTGTGCAAATTGCAACTTTCCTGATTCCCTCAGCCGCAGACAGTCAAGGAAAAGCAAATCCCAACACCCCTTTTCAATCGACCGTTATTTTCTTTCAGTTATGCCCCTTCACTCAAGACATTATTTTACACCGACGACCCCAGACAAAGCACCAGAATGTCTCAAAATGAACGCAGTGGATAAAGGTATCTTTCGCCATCTTTGTCGATTTCTTCATTTTTCTCCATGGCAGACTATTTGAGAATTCTGTGGAGGTCCTATATCCTAAATTAAGGACACAATATCCTTCAATGTGAGTGCCTTTCTAATTTCCTGATCGAAGGAAGCATTAAACTTTGGATCCTTAAGGGAGCTGACCATCTGCAGATGGGGCAGGAGGGAGAGAGCTCTCAGCAAAGCAGACTGCGCGAGGATTTGATCAAAGGTTATCCATAAGGAAAATGTGGGGGTGGATCCCTTGAAGGGAGAGGGCTGAGGGAGAGGGTGAGCTGGGGCTGCCTGTGGACATGTCAAGGCATTCAGTGGCGCCGCCTCTCGTAGTATATAAGGGGTTACTGTTGCGGGGGAAATTGCACAAAAGGATTCGTACGTTAAGGGATGCTGCTGTGATACACTGGATTCTCCCTTGTTTTCGATGCCTTTCTTTAGGAATTATTGAAACTTTGCACTTTCCACCAGAGGCATCGGCAGCGTAGAAGGGCTTTCTTCCTATGCAGCAGACATCAGAAAGGAAAGCAAACCACCAAAGTGGATCCATCAGAATGCGCTTATATCCAGCATTACTTGGAGCTCGGATAAGGTAGCTCGCGATTCCCAGAACGTCAAGGGATGGAAGCCCCCATCTTGCAGCTGCATTGATCCTGGGGCATTGGGTAAACGCCACGGCAGGTTCAGTCACTCTGGAGGTCATCCCTCATTGTGACTTTTCACACATTTATCCACCGACCCAGCTTGGAATTGAAAACAGCGTGCTTGAAAAATGAGAACTGATCCTTTGGAATGCTGTGATGACTTCTTTGAGTGTTTTTGCAGATCCTTTCGGGACGGGGGACACCTCACATCGGACCTCCCAAAACTTGGACAATCTTCAGCCGCATGGACAGATTTTTTGAATCAGACATTTTCTGATCGTCTGTCCAAAACAGATTGCAACTTGCAACAAAGTGCAAGGAGAACATTGGAGCAGCATAGACCATTTCCGATTGTTGCTGCTGCAAAACTGTTTTGTACAGACAAACAACCAAAGTCTGATGCAAAAACTGACCGCAAAAAATCTGACCATTCTGACGTCTTCATGCACCTTGTCTTCATATGCGAAACATGGTTGAGTTGCGTAACCCCCAGTGTTTCAGCCATTTCCCCTTTAAATGCAATCCAAAAGTGTGCCAGCCAGCCTGCCCATCACGCGATGGCTCATTCATTTCCGCGGAACCGGCTGCAGAAGGGATGGAATAATGGAAGTGTGCTTTTCGACAGACATGCAGACAGCAGAAAGGATGCCTCGAAACATTTACAAACACCCCAGCATCACTGCTGCTGAAGAACCGGCTGTCAGTCACATGTCAGAGGATACAATTCAACAGAAGAGATTTCGTGTTGAAACCATGATGGATCTCCGTCTGAAATCCCGAACCCTGTTTGTTTGCTGGAAAATGCGGTTACAGCATCGGGAATGCCCAAATTGCATCCTCCTATTAAAGGAAAGAGAAAAAATGTTGAAATTCAACTTCGAGGGGGTGCAACATTTCTCCCACATTGTCCTGAGCAATTGCCAGTTGTGCCAGACTGTGGAATCTTGGGGGTTGGCGAAATATGGTGGGTGTAAAAATGAAAAATTGGCCTACGAATGGATTAGTCTATTCGTGTTGTGCATGGGGAATTGGAAAATTTCTAGTTGTGCACAAATTGATGGGGGTTTACACTCCCCCATAAATTCCAGGGAGACCCGGCATATAATCCATAGCTCAAACGGACACTGAAGAAAGAGCCGCAAAGATCTGGCGGATGCTGTGAATTTCTTGTGGAAGGGCAGAATACAAGACCCATGTATCAAAACGGCAACGCTAACTCTTTGAGATTGAAGCCAATATTCAAATAGGCACCTTATATATTGTGATATTGTTTGACCATTTTCCAGGTTGTATTCACTGAAATATTTCCTGTACTCGAAAAAAATAACTTACCGAATTCAGCCTGATTATGCGCTCCAATATGTAATGAAAATGACACAGAGCGTGGGATTGAAAGAAAGCTCGACATTCATTCAGAGGCCACCCAATTTGCAATTTGTCTGTAAACAGTTCAATGCCCTTTTCAAGAATGCCGAGTTTTGTATTTGCCATGCCTCTGCATGAGGATAACGTCATCATACTTGCATCAGTTTCACACCACACCTTCAGTTCAATGTAATCAAGGCTAAATTTAACAGCAAGCAAGACAGGTTGCCCAAAACCCATCGTGATCAACCAACTGAATTCTGTGCGCCATCCCCTATAAAAAGCAACCAGAATAGAATCGCATTCCCCGCGGCCATGGTCTTCTTTTTAACGTTACGTATGCCGCGGCTATAACATATAGCTCGATATACCAGAGGAGACCGTTTGTGTCGGAGATATCTCTACCCTTTCGTTTCTGTGCAATAGATGTATGTCGGCAACGAAATTTTACACAACAGTTTCGATTTTTGGCCTGCATTCAGGAGCACAAACACATGTTCGGTTGAAAATATGTTAACCGCAGCTGCTAAACACGAAGGATGCCGTCGAGCATATGCTGGTCCTTTCTGCATATGACCCACTTTTCCACAGGGCAGGGATCATTGAACCTTTGATCTATCGTCCTCCGCACAGCACTCTGTTTGCATGCGGTTCCCTTTGAGGCATCTTCTTCTGGTTTGGAGACGATGATTAATCTGATATTGGTGATTTGTTATCATCCTTGTATGTCATTCCTTACAGTTTGTACCACAAACCTGTTAAGGATCTGTTCCCTAACCTAACCAACCTTGCCCACCAACCCTACTCCATTCTCCATGGTCCTGCTTCTATCCATATCCCAGATTAGTTCCTCGCATTCAAGGAGAAGGTCTTCCTTTTGGACCTACAAAGATCCAAATACCCATAGAGAAATTTTTCCATTGGCATTTGGATTTTCGGCCCAGATCACCATCCAACGACAGCATAGATGATGGCCGAAAGCTCACCTTTCACTCTTTCTGGCCTGGTGACTCTAAACGCCCAAACACTCCACTTAAAAGCAGGAATTTAATCTGAGCCAAAACAGCCTTCGGGAAATTGTGGAGGACCCCAATTCCTCCAGCACCACTCATAATTCAGTGAAGCTCCAAGTCTTCGATATACCAAAATGAAGTAATTTCAGGTTGAACTTCGCTGCTTGTGAATACCAACGACGGGGATGTTTTCTGAACACTGCAGGCGGTGATTCACGCCGGAAGACGACGAAACAGGCGGGCATCAACCTCGCAGGGTTCGTCAGATGCTTGGAATCTTTATCAAGCAGGTAGTTCGGCAAAATTTCCCGAGAGCACCCCCCGAAAAATATGGCTAGATCAGCCCCTACAACCTATAGGTTGACAGGAGGTATTAGGCAGCTCAGCGAGGGTTTGGAATCACACGGGTTTTGTCGCTTTGTTGAGAAAAAAGATGTAAACGTGCGGCAAATTCACGACTTGGGGTACAGTCTTGCAGGTGGAATTTAGGAAATTGGTATCCAGGAATTTGGAATTGGAATGAAATTTAAAAATTGGAATAGAAATTTAGGAATTTGGAATTCAGGTGGAATTTGGAATTTAGTCAGCTGTGATGATTGTAAAGCATGATCAAGTTCGCAGAAGGTGCGAATGTATGAACGACGAGAATATGCTCCATGTTCTGACCTTCAAAAATCGGTAAATTCAACATTGGACAAGGCCTGGATACATGAAAAATTAATGCAGAATATCAGAAGGATATTGACCATTGCCGGCCGCCGCCATGGTCGCAAAGGCCATGGTCTCTGATTGCCGCCCGGCGTTGGCAAAATACGAAGGGCCTAAAATAGCCTAGACGTTCCAGGACGGGGAAGTTGTTAAATCGACAGTTCCAAGAGAACCATAATTGCTTCGCTAACAAGCATTCAGGAAAAGCACTGCAATGAAAACTATTTGAGAGAGGGAACGAGGGAGAGAGACAGAAAACGAGGGAGAGAGATGCAGTGAAGTGATCTTGTAGAAAGTTTCCAAGCGTTCCATTATTTCAGACCAAGCAAATTTCCTTCCATTTAGCCGGCAGATACCTTTTTCGGAGCCGAGGGTCCTTCTAATAATAGCGTCAAATACCTGCTTGGACAGGGTGTCTAAAATTTCAGCGGAGAATAAGAGACATCAAGTTGGAAATCCATGGCTGTTTGGCCCTATGTGGTCACCGGAAAAATGGAAAATCGACGGTGTTTGGCCCTATGTGGTCACCGGAAAAATGGAAAATCGACGGATGCCTTGGGTGGGATCAGCACATACTGTGCCCCACTTTATTTTCATTGACGCAAAATTTCATTCGTTAAATTTTTATATTTATTTTGTGCAACTGGTTTCCAATTCAAACCTTGTGACAAAAATGTTGGCTAAATTTTTGCAAATGCTCAGTGTCAGCGCGGGTAAAAATAATGATTTAGTGAAAAGGTGCCGACACTATACGAGTATTTTTCATTGAATGCAGCAAGGAATGTGTTCTTGCCTCGTTCTGTCCGAAAACTCATCGTCTGTGGTGCTGCAGTGGAAAACGGTTGACAAAAGACAACCTTGTCAAGCCAAAGCGGATGAAAGGCCCAACTTTATTCCCATCTAGAAACTATTAAAATTCCCCAGCGGAGTAAATCAAAACGCTCTCTCCGACTCCAAATATCAACGCCAATGACACAATGAGGAGGAATTCTAGAGGCCACGAGCGACTCATAATAGGCTCTGCTTTTCCTGGTGCGGTGCGCGGGGCAAATTTTGTCCCCTCTCTAGGCACTTTTAGATGGCATTTAGGCTTGGCTGCGGATTCTGCAGTCTTCTGCCATCCCTGCGCGCAACCTCAGTCCGAAAACCCTCTCTGCTCTGGTCGCTCCCTCCATGCATGCTTGCCCACTCCACTGGAATTTTGCACCCCCTTTCCTCCCCGTCAAGGATGACCTCACTCATACTCTCTGCCTTCGTGAACTCTCATTTCATCCTTGCCACATCTCTCGCCTCCCATTCGATTTTCCCTCTGCCCTTTTGGTGACCCCCTCTGTCTTTTCCCCCTCTCTATCTCCCCTCTCTCCCTACCCCTCCCCCCTCTCTCTCTTCCCACTCTCTCTCCCTATCCCTCTCCCCTCTCTCTCTTCCCACTCTCTCTCCCCCTCCCGCCCCTTCTATCTCTTTCTTCCCCTGTCCACTCTCCCTTCCCCTCCGCCGTCTCTACTTCGATATTTCCTCTGCCTCCTTCACTTCGCCCTCCAAAAGGGGTTCCATCTTTCACCCGAAATATCTCCTTTATCCGTTGGCGTTGTGATGCTTTCGCTGGGATAAATCACCGAATTCCTTTTTGAAACAATTTCCTTCTGCGGCTATATAGAATACATAGCAATAGACAAAACAAAAACCGCGCAAAACAAAACAAAACCAAAACCCCGGCAAAAGTTTGGATTGCCTGCTGCTGCCGTTGCTGTTTCCTGACAGCAACAAAGACAAAGAGTTGATATTGGAAAAGGCTGGTAAGGTGGTGGGACGAGGCAGTTGCTTTGTTCAGTGTCGCAGGAAACAGGAAAAAGCCGGGTAAACGAAACTAACGGGGGGGAGACAATCCAGAACCGGGGGACAATCCAGAACCTTTTGCACTGGTCTTCAAATCAAGATAAAGAAGAAGGGGGACAATCGAGAACCGACAAATGAGTCATAAAAGACAATCAAGAACCCTGCTTGATGGATTGCAAGTACAGGGTGGTCAACATTTTTGTGTTTTGTTGCAAGATTTTCTTGTTTTTTATTTTTTGCCTTTTTTCTTTGCTTGATTTTCTCTTTCGGTAAGATTTGCGTTAGGTTAGGTTAGTTTAGGTTAGGTAGGTTAGGTTTTGTTAGATTAGTTGTTGAAATTGAACCCTCCTGATGCGGAATGTATCCTAACCTAGCCTCCTAACCTAACCCAATCTAACCCAACCTAAGCCACGCAAGATTATGAAAGCGTCGCCAAGAGATTAATGAGAGATTTTGTCTGCTCAGATCTTCAAGCTCAATAAGCAATTTCCTCAGAGAATATTTTTTCCACTGGATTATTTCGTTGGACGGGAAACACGCCCTTGCGCCGTCTGTATGCAGTTCCGCAGTGAGATAAATTGATCAGGGAACTTTGGTCGTACGTGACACACACTACCGTGCAAATGGGAGTTATGTTAGGTTAGATTAGGCTAACAGAATATAACCCAACACAACCTAACCTAACCTAACTCTCATGTTTACGGCAGTGTGTGTCACCGACGACCACAGTTGGTACTTTTGGTTCTGAGGTATCGGTGACACACACTGCCGAGCATATGGGAGTTAGGTTTGGTCAGGTGAGAACTCAACCCAACCTAAGTTAACTTTCGTGTTTACTGCAGTGTGTCACCGACGACCACAGTTGGTAACTTCTCTCATGTTCACGGCAGTGTGTCACCGACGGACGACCACAGTTGGTACCTTGGTACTGAGGTGGCACACATTGCCGTGCACATGGGAGTTGGGTTAGGTGAGGCGAAAACTCAACCTTACCTAACCTAACCTTACCCAACTCTCATACGGTAGCAAACTGCAGCAAACTGCAGAAGCAGTACAAGACAGAACGATAGTTCCAACTATAAGATTAGCTTTATGTATCATCACATGCAGAAACAATGATGTACCTACCCATAAATAGGTTCCTGTTTTGTGGGTTTACGGGCACAAATGGGTAATGTGCCCATAAATGGGCATCTGCATTGTTTGTTTGTTGGCACAATAGGTAGGTACCTTTTTTGTAACTGTGCATTTGGCACAAGAGCAACAATATGCCCACAAACCACCAATATGTCCATGGGTACATTAATATTTCTGCGACTGTGTGATAAATGTGTCTGTGGCCCTTGGCTTGGAAATGGTGATATGGTTACCCACATCCTTTGGAAATCGGGCAATGGATGTCCCGCAGGTGCTTGCATAGGTTGCCAAAAAATTAGATGGCTGCCATTTTCCATGCCTTCCACAGTGTTTTCATGCCTTCCATGCCTTCCATGCCTTCCACAGTGTTTTCATGAACATCGACAAGTTGGCCATGTGGATATAAGCAAGCACTGCACGAGTACGTGAATGCAGACGAAGTGAGCAGACAAAGGGGGTTGTTTATGAATCAAGAAACAAAAATGACTGTTACAGTCACAGACACAATAATGACTCCCTTAATCAAAGTACATAAATTGGATCATGGGAGTCATTACTTGTTTCTCTCACTGTACATGTCTGGTATCATGGATGTGCAGTGCCTGGCAATGGCTGCAGGCATTCTCTCATAGGGGGATGTACAGCCACAGAAGCAATAATGACTTCCATGATCCGATGCATAGGTACTTGAAGTCATTCTTGTTTCTCTGACTGCACTTGATGGGTTGTCTCAATATATCATTCAAAATTGTCGTCCGCCTGTGACACAATTGTATCTACGTCCTTCGTAAACCCCGTGTCCTCATGTGCCATGTCGGAAGAATGGACCGAAAATGTTTTACGCACTTGACGGACTGAAAAAGCAGCTGAAATAAGACCTATAGGCCTACGTCTTCAGTAGAATGGCAAAGACACTTGGGCACCTCCACCAATCGACACAATCCGGGAAAATGCATCAGATAGCTGGTCAATCGATTAGCACGAAACCATGTGAAGATAGGAGGCATAATAAAGAGAAACGAAACGCCCAACAAACAACCGTCGGCAATCAATCACCTCCCCGTTCCAATTCCTGAACTTCTAAACAGCCGTTCAATTTGGGCAGCACCTTTTTTCATTCCAGACCATCTTGCCGGCTTGCCCCCTCTTTCTTCGCTTTCGTGAAGTCTTTCCCGTACATTGCCGGAGAATTTTATCCACCGATCGCGAGATTCATGGAGTGAAATGCCAAAACCTCCAGAATGAAGGGGGGAAAGATGTTGGGAATTTTTCTGGAAAACAATGCGGGCAAGGAAAAACTTTTGCAAGGAAATAAATCAACTGAAAACATGCTGGCGTAAAAAGGGGCAAATTTATATCGGAAGAGATTAAGAGAACGGAAAGTTTTGAAACGAAAGAAAAAGTTTCAAAAGTTTTTTTTCTTGTGATCCTTCAATGATGGCTCTCCTCCCATGGGTGTATAGTGGCGGCGGAAATAATGTAGATGCTCACACGTGTCAATGCTGCAGAAATTAAAGATCCTCTTCATCAAGCGCCGTCAAAATCTGACGCCTGTGGAAAACCTTGTTGCAATCTGACGCTTTAATTTCTACCGCCTGAAGAAAGAATAAAACGTGTCGGAGGCAACACAGTTAAATGGGGAAAACACAAGTAGGTAGGCCTACATTAATTCCGCCGCGACTTTACCTACAGTCAGAGAATGGAAATTGATGCCGGATGTTGTCGGGTTGTGCCTGGGCTATGTGCAATTGGCCATGCACAGTGGGCATACATAATCGCCAATCGATGGACTTCTGCCTTCCCCATGTGAAAAGGTTCCATTCCCTCAGTCAGTTCCCCAATCCTTGGCCCAATTGAACTCACAAAAACCTATTTGGTGATGTCCAGGTATTCGTGGTTCCAATCATGTCCGGCGATGATGCTGACCGAAATATGGAGTGCTCATACGTGCGTGCTATTCTTTGACAATTTATAACTTTTCTGCACGTCAGCTAGCACCGTAATTTCCATTCTTGCGATCATGAAAATACATACGACCCTGTTCCACTGATCGCCAAAAGGGTGACCTTTTTCTGACGCAACAGGATCACTTCAAATATGCCTGAAATCAGTGGCGGAAATGTGTCCATTCGCCAGAAAATAAATTGCATACCACGACGTGCAGCAAAGTTATCGCACAACGCATGTCATCGAAAAATGTCACAAAATATCTGGGTGCAAGGCAAGAATTGCTTACCACAGACGTTCAACCATCCTTCGATGCGACTCGGATAGGATATCCTGGAATTCCTTGGACTACTCCGCATTCTTTTTCAGAGGATTGCAGGCACAGCGTAACAAATCGGCGCACAGTTAACACTCGATGGGCCGTTTGGGCCTCTCAGCACCCATGAATGGAGAAGAGTAATTCAGCACAATTCATCTGTGACCATTCAGGCCATGGGAACTCTCCATTCGGTGGTTTCGCAGGTGAGATATTGTCACGTACCCAACCGGATTTCCCCAAGCGAACAATTTTCCACAAATCGCAGGTGCACCTGCGCACCAGGGGTTCTTTCAGGACTTGTCCACAGCAGGACAGCCACTCCCTCAACTGGACAGGTGCCCAGAACACTTCAACGAATGAAACGCAATCCGCTTTGCAACTCGTCAAACCACCACCTCCACCTCAACACTTGTCTTCTTGACGGAATGGTACCGCAGACAAAATACGTCGTACGTACCTAATTACTCTTTAAAGAATGAAAAACACAGATCAAAGAAACGAAAACGTCATTCTTCCGTGGGACACCAGCAGTAAAATGAGCACGCGACATGCACATCAGGAAACATGACACCGGATTCCCAAATAAGGAATGAATGAAATGAAACCCGTCAGTCACCTTGATTGTCTTTCGGCATTCAAAACAATGCTATTGGGTCACGCCAAATAATGTCAAAATATCTTGCGCATGTAAATCCGGATCTGTTCATCCGTCAGAAAATGACACCCGTTTACATGAACTCTTCACCGAAGGAGCAGGGAGGTCATGTGTGTTTTCAAAAGTGTCGAAGGACTCGAAGTGCTTTGGTGGAAGAGCCAAATGATGGGCCAAATGTGGGTTCTTATTGACTTCATGTGAGGCACAATAATTTTCCCAGAATGTTGACTGTAATGACTAAATGTTGACTGCAATGACCAAATGGATGAAAACAGAATGGCTATAAAAGAGTGAGGAAACGAGAATGACAAGTGGAAAACCATGATAAGGACAAAGTGAACAGACAAAACTCAAAAGAGAATAATGAAAACAAATGAGGTGACAAATAGGCCCTGCATGGGATGAAGAACACACTGAAAAAACGACACTTGAAATGGCACTTGAGATGGCACTTGAGTTCTCCAGTTTTTGGCGATGTGTGCTGCCGAAAGTCAATGAAGGAAACTGGGTTCAAGTTGAAAATGGCTAAAGCATGGCCAAGGTGTGTAAATAAGAAGTGAAAGAACTGCGCTCCATTTAACATGGAGTCAAATGGGAGCAGAAATGAGACCGAAATGTGTACTGCTGGATTGCAGCGTATCAAGGCGGAGTGCGCTACGAAAGACATGCGAGTGAATGGCGGACCGCGGTGCGATGCCCACAGAAAGTTGAATTTCTCCTGAACAAAGCGACGGTTTTTGATGCGGCTTGCTGTGGTGCAAAGCTGAAAAATGAGCGCTTCCACACATGTATAATAATCCCAACCTTTCGTCGGGTAAACCTCTAAACCATTTGAGTAACAAAAGTGCTCACATTTTGGTGTTATAAAATTCCGGGTTCCTGCCAGGCATTTTCAAAGATTGTGCAATTTTTTCCGTTACAACATGGTTACTATCAGCGGAAGAGTTGTAGAGGAAGCCTTCTAATT
>JASGXE010014209.1:0-10994 GCA_030068105.1 Sinentomon sp. SZTP_YWyxl | reverse complement strand
AAATATGTCATGTTCAAAATTATTGGTGCACCTACTGGGCCGATTTATCAAGAGGATAGAAAATGAAGGCCTTTTTGAGAGCTTTAAAGACATGTTTTAAGCTTGCTATCGCAGAAAAGGAGCTAAATTTTAGGTGTCAAATGGTACGGTAAAACCACTTATGCTGGAATAAATTAAAATTCAGGTGAAAATCAGCAAAGCTGGCTCTTATGTTGTAGACTAGGTATTTCTCTTCAATAGGATTTCATTCTGCCAAATTGTTCAGGAGGAGATGCATTTTAGCCGGAGAAGCTTTTTTGCACCTTTTTTGCCGTTAATTTCAGTGTAAGGCACACAAAATAAATTAATGTAAGACACCAATCTTCATGATTTTTATACTCTATTCATCTTACAAATTTTCATTTTTCCCCTTACAAAAGTTACGGGATGACATTCCCCCTCAGTTTGAGGCTGCTTTCCAGAAATCTTGTTGTGGTCACATCTTTTCCTGTGGTTGGCAGATAATGTTGCGATTCAGAAAACATCCTCCAAAGTGTCGCCTTCTATTTTTTACATTGATCGTAATGGCAGATTTTGCATGCCATCCATTTTTCAGATTCAACCCTGAAAATTTCAAGGAAGAGAATAATAAGAAAAGGCACCCACTGGCATTTCAGCCATTTGGATTTGCTGGAAAGAGGAAATGCCCTGGCTACAGGTCAGATAATACAGAATTATTTTGCATTTTTTACTATTTAACGACAGAGACAAAATCATGACTAGAGTAACGCTAACTCCAATCTACATGGTAATTTTTTTTCAATTTGCTTCTCTGGAAAAATCTAACTGCCTCGGCGAGGTGGAGCTGCATCGCTGATGATCTTTTGATTGCGAAAATCATTTCCATCATTTCTCAGTCCACTTGAAGGCTGTGTAAACTGCGAATGGTCTCAAGTAGGTATGCCCAGAGGAAACCAAAAATTGCAATAATTGCTTTTTCCATTTGGACAAATTCTGCAACAAATCATGGGTTTCATTTTCTTAGCTGACCAGATTTGCAACGATGTTTTAGAACCAATTGGAATCTCCGAGGAAAACCGGGAGTTTATCTTCTGCAGATTTTGATTAATGTTGCAATAAGAAAGCCACTTAAAATGTCGGGCAGAAAAGTCTTCTTTGTGGTCACATCATGTCTATTCCCAACTGTTTGCACATTATAGGTTGGAGAGTCTTGAGTTCTTTGCTCAGAAATGGCTACCTCTAGAGAGTTCAAAGTCTGGCTTTGTCTTCACAGGACCCATTTTACGACTGGCATTCATAGCAGAGAAAGAACACATGAGAGCAGCAAATTGGGATATGGCCCACTGTTTTGAACTTCTTTGGAGAAATTGGCTAGCCTTTTTCCTGGTGGTACCGTTTTTTGCAAAGTGCGTTTTAATGTTTTTTTTATTGTTTTCAATAATTTTATTATCATCGTGTTTTGAAGCAGAAAAATTCTGTTTACCATGACATTTCACGTTTGACAGGTTGTTTTGGTCGCAGGTCCTAATACTTGGTCTCTTGTGCAGATGTGCATGAAGAAAATGAAGTAAATAATTACGCACTTTGCTATGGTTCTCTTTTACTTTTTTTTAGGTTTGCCCTGATTGAAATAGCTACCATCCTGGCATTGATATTCAGAAAGTTTCAAGTAGACCTTGTCCCAGGTCAGAATATTGAACCCTGCTTCAACCTGATTTCAAAACCAGGATCAGAAATCTGGGTCACTGTCAATGAGATAAAGTAACATGCATCATAGCACAACCTCTTATGTGCATTCAACAAAAGACTGATTTTTGTGCCCTTATTTTCATAAAACTGCTGTTCTTGTTTTTCAATTTTTCTAATAAAATCCATATTGTGTTTTTGTGGAAAAGAAATTTTGCTCTGTAGCGTTTGCTATTCAATTTTCGGACAGCGTGTTTGCGTCTATAGAGAGAATGTATATTTTGCTTTCAGTATGCCAAAAGGGTGAAGAGGGTTTTGGGTAATTTAAAAAGGGCGAAATATATTGGGTGTGCCTTTTTGGCAAACTTCAGCCACCAATGCTAGTGCTGAACAAAATAAAATTAGAAAAATTTGTAATTTGCCAAATAACAAAAGAATTATTCACATTTATTTCACTTAGAAGCCAAACCGCGCAGTGCAGCATTTGTGGTCATCTTCATTGAAGGGTTTGGTGGTGTTGGTGTGGCAATGTTCGACATGAAGAAGCAGGCTAGGTGTTGCATTCAAGTGCAGCTATGCCCCCAGTTCACTAAGTGTGGCGTTTCGTCTGCTTCCATCTTTCACGACATGATGAGTTTCAGTTTAACAGAGATATTTCCTTCTGGAATTATAAGTTTTCATTGGGCCTCCTTTTGGACTTTCTCTGAAATTTTGAAGTGTCCACATTGTAGTTCCAAGTTTCTGATCTGCAACTTGTTTTGGTTCCGCACATCCGAAAGTGGATTCGACTGCTTGTAAAGAGAGACCAAAGCAGCGGAGAGAACAATAAACAGCGAAAAAGAATTAATGCAGTGTCAGCCTTTTCATGCAACTTTTAACTCTAAAATTGTGATCGACAATCTGGGCCCTTCTCAGAAAATAGTGCTACATACTCGTTTGTTTAAAAAACATGATTGCCAGACTTGCTCTGCAGTGTAAGGTATGTGGAGAAAGAGAATGTATTGCTCACTGCCATGGGTCGGATCAGTGATGTTTGACCAGCTGAATTTGTTGGGCCTTCCCAACATCAACCTACCTGGTTGAGTGGTTTCTTTTGATAATTTTTTGTACGTGACAATGCTTGCTAGGGCGAGTTCTGCCCCATGCTTGTCAGTTGCCCTGCCTGCTTTGAGCTGCCAATCCGGGATGTCGGAAGATCGCGTGGCGTAAACTGTCTTTCAGTATACCTGGTGGTGCATTGAGATTATTCAGCTGTGCGACACCAACTATCTTGATCTTCATCTTTTGGTTGGAGGCTGAAAGTGAACTAAATTTCAATCTATTTTGCTGGAATTCTGGAAAATGGTTTGAGGATGGACTCTAATAGAAAAGAAAGATTGATGTCGTAAGGGAGAATAAAATTTTGTGTTTTACCTACCCGAGGGAGTTCAAGTCTGTCAGATCTTTTTATTTTGTAGTCAAATTCCACCCCATCACATTGGATTTATTACAATATTCATTTCATGCGATGATCACGACTCATGAGGTTCGGGGTCTTTATTGTGTCAACCATCATGAAGATCCAGCTGTGGCATAAGTTTAACAGGAGCAGAGCATCTTATGCGGCTCTCTTGACATGGAGACCAAGCCACACACTTCTTTTCTGGTCTAAGTGAAGCAGAAAGTAGGGAGCCTCATATGTGGTATCACATTGTATTTGGTGACAGCAGTTGCTTTTAATTGGTTTTATGGCCCCTCGAGATCTTTAACCCTTAACCTCCCAAAGGTGGATCCAATTGACCACCCCTCTGTTATTTTCTCAATATTTTTATTCCTTGGGCCCGGACGATTCTGTGCTTCCAGATATGCCTCTATGAGGGTTGGGCCTACCATGCCCTAAAAGCCTAAAAAAAATCCACCGACGAATTGGGAGAAATATTGGTTCGTGGTCCATTGGACCACCCCTTGGGAGGTTACGGAAATCAAAAAATTGGAGTTTCCCAAGGGGTGGTCCATCGGGCCACACCCTTAAATTTCCAATTCCAGTGAAGTTGCAGGGTGCTTTAGGCCGAACATCCTTCCATCTCCAATATAACATACCATGTTTTGCATTTCATTGACTTTTGTACATGTTTTTTGCTCGGTGGTCCGTTGGACCACCCCTTGGGCTTTTTGGGGTCACAATTCCGGTTTTCCCAAGGGTATCAACCACACATTTCTGCACTGTTCTCACCATTTTCTTCGATTTCCAGGATTGTTTTAGCTGTTCTGTGCCAAAAAGTCTGATTTTCGGGTTTTTAGCTCCACTGAAGGTTCGAAAATTGACTCTGTGGATTAGGGCTATTTTGTGCTAATGACTGCTAATATCAGATAATAAAATGGATGTCATTTGACATTGCAAATCCCAATTGAATAGATTTTGCAGTCGATAATATTTGTGCAGCCTGGTCAATCATTATCAAAATGAAAAGATATGGGTGAGGAGGTCCAATGGACCACCCCTTGGGATTTTGGAAAATGGGTGGTGGTCCAATGGACCACCCCTTGGGCAAAGCACCACTTCAAAATGTTTGAATTTTTTGAAGTGGCATGAGTTCAACTTTCACTTTGGGCCATGCCAAACTAAGCACAAAGTGTTTTGAAGATGTGACATGCAATGTGGAAATTATGAGGGATACCATTTTTCACAAAAAAAAAAAAA
Source organism: Sinentomon sp. SZTP_YWyxl (assembly GCA_030068105.1). NCBI lineage: Eukaryota > Metazoa > Arthropoda > Protura > Sinentomata > Sinentomidae > Sinentomon > Sinentomon sp. SZTP_YWyxl. The sequence continues at coordinate 6,628 of JASGXE010014209.1, read as the reverse complement.
TCAAAAATTCTCCATAAGAAATTTCTACTTTAAGGGCATAAAAAGTGGTTAAAAGAGTCCTTATTCCCAAATTTTCTCAAACCACAACGTAGCGTTTTGAAGAGACCAAAATTTTTTAAAAATCAAAAGTTATTCAGATTTGAAGTTTTGCCCAAAAAATGGGAAAGACTGATTTGTGTTATGGATAAAAATAGGGAAGAAACCATTTGGGATGGAAAAGCATGAGAATAAAAAGGTGCACTTTGATAGGAGGAACCTTACCAGGCCCATAAACATATGGGATCATGGTGTGGTCCAATGGACCACCCCTTGGGAGGTTCTGTAGAGCAACTACCCCTTGGGAGGTTAAGGGTTAAAGAAGACCTGTCCTTCAAGAAAAAAGGGAACCTTATGAATAATTCATTCCAAGAGAAATATGAGTGCCCTTAAGAAGGTTGACCTTGAAAATGTCCTCTTCTGAGGGCCTCGGATTGCTCCGATGGGGCCATTTTCCAAATTTGGTGGCCCATGCCCTTGTGAACCAAACCAAATAAGGGATTTTTTCAAAGCAGTTGCTTTGCACTCATATAAGTTTGTTTGTTTACCTATCGTGAGGAACAAATTTGGTGAATTTGTGGGTCAATTTGTGTGCACCACCTAAAGAATGTGAGGTACAAATTTGGCTAATTTATGAGTCAATTTAAGTGCACCACCAAAAGAATTCGTGAGGGACAAATTTGGTACCGCCAAATTGTGTACCGCCAGAAAAAATGAGGACATTTTTATGGCCTATAAAATCAGAACGGGGCATAAAAAAACTGTTCCATATTTTGTTTGTCTCAGTTTTCAGAATCACAAAATATCGACATGCATTTCAAACTCATCCCAGGGGAAGACTTCTGGAGTTGCCCATCATCAGCATTCTTGAGTTGTCCTTGGACCATGCGGAACTGGAAAGAAACATGTGAAGAAACAAAAAGGATGAAGCTCGGGAGCATTTTGGCTGTTGTTCCAAAGCTGTCATACTGAGAACTGCAGGATGCACCTTTTTCTGATTTTTTTCCAAAGCGTTGGAACAGGTGGGTGCAAGGCAAAGAAGAGATCAATTCAATTAATTAAAAGATTTGTGCATGTGTTTCTATCAGAATATCGCCAACTTCCAAACTTTTTGTGCGTGATCCATGTGATGAATTTGGAATTGGAAGTGCGCGGGGCAAGTCGACAATGGAATAAATGCTTTTGCAACACAAAATCTACCCACATTTGGACTACCTCCGGCGAAATTTGGGCTCAATGATAATTTTTTTTTCTTTTTTTTTAATGAACAGCCGTTCAGTGTTTGTTTTCATAACTTTCGACACTTTTCCTTGAAGAGTTTTGCTCACAAAAGAGGAAGTATAGTCTATAATTGGTCTTAAATTGGTCTGCCTGTCGATCAGTGGCATGCCGAATGCAAATTCCATCAACATCTGTAATTCTCCAGCAAGTAACAGACCAAACATTTTCAAATGATCGAGTTTAGAAGGCAACAGAATACATCATCCACAACACACACACCCGTAGACATTCCTGTCATTGGCTAAACATTATCTTGAAGGCCCCCCACCACCTTAGAGGCCTTGCTCAAGAATTTTTTGCCCCAGCTTACAGTTGCACGATCATCAACTAGGTAGCTCTACCTCAGCGAGGCAGTTAATTTTTTTTACCAAATCCAATTGAAAAAAATTAGCTACACTTCGGCAAGGTAGCGATACCTCGGTGATGATCCCTCTGCCGTCAGCTGACCAAATTCCCCACCACTTTTGTCAACTTCATAGTCATTCAATTTGCGTATATCAGACCTTTTAGAAGGTGGTTCGTCATTTTGGTAGCAGATACCAAAGTTGAGCCTGTTTTGACCGGGAGCACCAGAATACATAATGTTCTTGCTGATCCGCTATATCATCATCAGTTCCCAGGACCGCTTCTCGATGGGCCAATTTTGAGGAGGGGAGACAGGCTGAAGCGGTCTACGGAGCTCCACCCATGGAAGTTGCTAATGCCCTCAGCTGGGATTTATCAATGGTAAATCGTGCAGCAAACCATGATGAATCCAGCTTCTCTTGACTTCTCCAACTGATCCGTCTGGTACATCTGGGAACGTCATGTCTCCGGGTGTACCAACCAGTTGGGGAAGTAAAATGAATCTGGATTCATCCGGGCTTGCAGCAAGATTTTTTACCAACGATACAAGAGTCAGCACCGCAATCAGGATTTTGATTCAGGAGGGGATGACCAAAAAAGAAATTGTGAAGTGGGGGGATCAGGGGTTCCAATGTGTGGAGCCCCAGGCAGAGGTCTGGGGGACAGACCCTCAGAAGTGAAGAAAATTGGTCATTCTGGATTCATTTTAGTGCAAAATTGGGGTTCCTCATGAAAAGATTAGGTTAAAAAATTAGTATCTTGATTTTTTCAAACCCTGCCTATGGCAGAAAATGAACGGCAGTTGAGAAGGGGACAACCATACAGCAAGATGTCAAAACTAATTTTTTCATGCGGGCTGCGAAACTTCAACCTGTAGAGGACTTCACGGTCGATTTGTTTTTGTACCAGGGACGGACCGAAAACCGGCCAATGCGTACATCGACTGTGGGAGCACAATATGCTGGGCTTCATGCTTTGTGTTTGCATTGGTTGGTTCTTTTTCCAGTTTCCACTTGACTACTTAAAACAAAGGGAATGCAAATTAGTTGTCTAATTCCTTCTGCATGGTCTGCTGTAACCGAACCGTGTTTTCCAAGTTTTTACAGGCGAAAATGCCTCATGACAGGAAATTTGGTGGAGGTTCTGGCCTACGTGATATACCCCTTGACTGGGCATTCAGCCAATGATGTTTATCTGAGGCCAAGGTAGGGTTTTACCAGGGGCTTGATTATGGAATGTATGGCAAATGCAATGAAGCGATGAGTTGAATGACAAATGCGCAGGAATGGTTCAGTAACGACTGCTCTCACGCTATCATGGTTCAGTAACGATGCTATCATGGCTCAAAAATTGCAACAGTTCAGGAACAACTGCTCTCTATACTGGCTCAAAAATTGGTCGCAGCTTCACTTTGCAAGGAATTTCTTCAGCAGATAAAATTATGCAAGTGTTTGCAGAAATGAAATTGTCGCCAACTTTTGGCATGGCAGATCTGCTCGAAGGTGCTTTTTCCTTTGGCCAGTTGTCAAAAGTGGAGTCTCTCCCGACTGGGTTTGCCCTGATCCACGACTTTGCAAGACACGTGGCATCTCTTGTTGAGTTTGAGCTCACCTCCACCCATTGAAGATCAGATTGATGGTGATATCAGCCGGGTTTGGTCAATGGTGGAAAGTGAAACTTGCAACCAGCCATGATGATTCCAACTCACAGGCCTTATGCGGTCCTATTTTTCCTATATTTTTGAACAAAAGCTTTTTTTCCTATTTTTTCCATGTTGCCTATAGAAATCCTATTTTTTTGAATTCAATTGATGTTTTTTCATAATTCATAATTGTTTCACAATGTTTCATAATGTTGTTTTGTAGTTTTTGGATTCGATTCGAAAAGAAAACAATAATTCTTTTTCAAAAAATTATTTTTCAAAAAGAAAACAAAAATTGTGTTTCCAATAAGTCCCTTCCTCCGCCCCCGGTGGTTATTTATGCAAAGATTTATGCATGAAACAGAAAAATAAGATCATTTTCCCCCTTTTTTGGGTTGAAAACCTAGTTTTTTTGGGTTGAAAATCCTGTTTTTGGGGTTGGAAATCCTATTTTTCTGAGGTTTGAAAATCCTATTTTTTTGGGTTGAAAATCCTATATTTTTTTTTGCTCCCGGCATGAACCCTGAACTCATCTTGAGAAATGGAAAGGAGTTGTGTTTGGCACACAGAATACGATGATTAAACCGGCACCGTACGTGGGAGCATGACACCCCGTCGCCTCGTAGAAAGGAAACAATGGAGGAGATGTCAATGAAAAGTTTATTTATTGTTTTTCATTTTGTTAAGGCCTCTCCAAATCTCATCAGTGATCGTGTGAAGGTAATTTGGCGCTTTTTTCCGAAAGATGCAAAGAATGAAAAACAAAAACAAAAACAGTGTGATCCAGACAGATCCTCATGGCAACACAAATCAAAATATTGGAGTGAAAAATTGCTCCTAACACCCATATTGATTTTTGTGAGCCCACAAACCCCCAATATGGCCCCATTTCAGGGAACAGGAGCGAATTTTAAAAATCAACAGTAACCAAATTTTTAGAATTAATTCTTCATAGCTGGTCCCCCAAAACTCCCAAATTAATTGCCCACACGGAGGAATATGCGCGAATTTTCAAAATCGACGAACCAAATTTTCAGAATTTATTCCTCATAGCTGGACCCCCAAAACTCCCAAAATAATTGGCCCATACGAATGAATATGCGCAAATTTTCAAAATCGAGACGGAGTAACCAAATTTTCTGAACTGATTCCTTGTGATGATTGGAATGAAAGATAAAGTTGCATGAAATGCTCTCCGACACCCCATTTTGGATTTTTGGGCCCCTAAACCAACCAAAATGGGCCAATTCTTCCAAGAAAAGGGAATTAATTGCACTTTTTTTCTGGAAAGAATTGGTCCATTTTGAGGGTTTGGTCCCCCCAAAAATCGAATTGGGGTGGCGGAGAGTATTTCATGCTTCTTTATCTTTCATTCCAATTTTTATAAGGATTCAGTTCTGAAAATCAGGTAACTCCACCTCGATTTTGAAAATTTGCTCGTATTGATTGAATGTGTGTGCCACTTTTGGGGGTCCACATCAAAAAGGGGATGGAGAGCAATTCAGGCGTTTTTATTTTTTGATCTCATTTCACTGCGAAAAATTAATTCTGATAATTTGGTTACTCTTGTCGATTTTGAAAATTTGCCCCTGTGCCCTGAAATGGTGCTATTTTGGGTGATTTGGGGGCCCATAAAATAAAAATGGGCGGTCAGAGCCATTTTGTTTTAGTTTGTGTAACCATGAGGAATCCATCCTGAAAATTTGTCCATGTCATTCTGGAACATCTTATTCTGAAATGCAAAACACGTTTTGAGCACCAATTTCTTAAAGATGACCCAAAACGTGTTTTGTGTTTCATCTTTTTATTTTATCGGCTTTATAACCCTGCCCGTCGAAAGAGACATTGGTGATCAGGTTAGTGCAGTGATTGGACGAAGTGCAGGCTGTGGCTGCTTCTTCAAACTTTTTAAATTTTGACGAAAAGCCTTCCCATTCCAGCAGCCCATCCTTTAAGTGTGACTCAATTTGCTAATGTCATGACTCTTTTGACATTCCCGGAAAATTTATCTTATTTTACATTTTGGGCACCGATGTTCAATGAGGGGGAATAGTCGGAGGCCTGCCTCAGAGACTCAGTCTATCCCTCCGGAACCCATGTTCGACCGTCATTCCACCAGCATCGAATGTCATCATCAGCAAACTGAGTTCATTGCAGCACTTAATTTAAGGCATCAGGGTATTGGATTTGCCCATAACCGCAATAAATTTTTTTGTCTGTTTGCAGATGTTTTTGGCGACTAGTTTTCAGATGCAGGAATTTACCCTGCCACAAGCTACAAAAATTGCACTCTCCAAAGCTCTCCGGTTCATTTTCACGCCGTGAGAAACTCAAATCTGTTTCGAAACAAACCAATGTGGCGGCGAAACAATGTTTGTTACCCGTTTGTGTGAAATTGGCACAGAACAGTTGGACTTCTTCGGCGTGCACGCTGCGGTTCGGACAGCTTTTGGCAGCTGTCAGGTTCGCGAATTTGTCTGGATGTGAATCATTCGCTGGTGCGATGTCTCACATCCGGATGATCTTCCGGTTCCTGTAGCAAACTGTCCGGACGTGACAAAGGGTGACGGGCAGGTTGGTTCCTGAAAACTGTCCAGACGCTCTGCACACAGACTGAACAGCACTCCCGTGGGCCCAGGTGCAAACGTTTTTTCGGTACCCCCCCGGCCATGTAATTGATTGAACTGTATGAATCGGGCACTTTTTCATCCAACCCCGTGTTAAACTTCCGACCCACAGAGGGTGAAAAAAAAAAACACTCGGAATAAAGAAAATAGGGTAGATTGGGTTAGGGTAGGTCAGGTTAGGATAGGTAAGGTTGGGGGTAGCTTTTGTTTGTTTTTTTGTTCACGGGAAAAGTTGGGATATGTCTCGATTCGTATAGATAAATAAAATACTCTCCGTCGCACCCGACCGGACCCAAAATATTTTTCTCAAATTATTTTTTCCAGTGGCCCAAACATGAAATGGGTTATTCCCAGGTATCGTTACCAGTTTCACGTCAGAAAGTGCCCTTTTTCAGAACTGAATCAATTGAGTTGTGGTTGTCATGGTTGTGGTCCACCACGCAACTGAATATTTGAAATTTTGAATCCATTTCAAAAAGCATTTCTGTTGCTGAACTTCAGTTTTCTCCAAACTCCGAAAATTTCAAAGAAAAGAAGCATTGACAATGGTTTTGATAGCGAAGGAACTCTAAAGTGGGCAAACTTTGAATTTCGGTTTTCACGGGAAACCGGATGCAAAGGAAGCCCAATAATCTGTGGCCTTAGAACTCAGAAGGCATTTTTGCGATTAGCGGATGCCGCTGCTGTTTATCTGGGG
>JASGXE010014208.1:0-11812 GCA_030068105.1 Sinentomon sp. SZTP_YWyxl | reverse complement strand
TTCCCTCCCTCTCGTCTCGTCTCACCCGTCGCCTCGCTGGTATTGCTCGGCCTGACTGAGTTTAAAAATGTCTCTCACCCTCACTCTCCCTCGCTTCACCCAAAGGACATTGCTCTTGGTTTCTTGACTCTTTGCTCAGCGTTCGCAATCTGCAACCAAGCTGACCTGGATCATTTTACCTCCCTCTCATCTCACCCTACGCCTCGCTGGTATTGCGTGGCCAGAGACTGTGTTCATGCACTGAGTCTGCTTGGATCTACCCAACCTCGTCTATGTGAAGAAGTTGCCGGTGCGCTAGGCAGAGTGTCGGTGGGGCACCACACCACCCATGTGCAATCCTCTCGGCGATCCCCACCTTCTGATAAAAGCCGAATTTTCAAGAGCAATAGGTATTTCGTGCACCTCGCAGCACCCTTCGGCTTAACAAACAGCAGGCAGGTCAAAATAGAAGTAAGCAGGTAGGTCAATATGAACCTGCCGACCTGGAGGAGTTTGTCATAAAGATCCGAGAAACGTCAAGCTCAAGGAAAAATTTTGGTTTGATGCCAAGCGAAAGTCGCAACTTGCACTTGCGCGAGCAGAAGATCCCGCCGTGATCACCAGCTTATAGAATGCCGATCTATCCTACTCTACACCTCTGGTCCGGTCCGGCGGTTTGGATTTCAGGGATGGCCTTTATCGCAAAGAGCTTCATTCTTGAAAACCACTTCAAAAAGTTGGTGCATTTTTCCTTTCAGCACTTTTTACTCACTTTTTTTTACCACAGTATGAAAAAGGAGCGGCAAAATAGCTGCTATTGTTACATGCAAGGGCATTACCCAATGTGGCATCGCTTCTGAAATGAGAGAGGCACCTAAGCTTGCCGTCGTATGCTGTGGTCACAAAAAGGCGACAAAATTGTCGAAAATGTGAAAGATGGCAAAAAGGGCAGAAAAAGCAAAAAGGTCACAAAAATGTCAAAAAAGTGAAAGGTGGCAAAAAGGCTAGAAAATGTCAAAATGGTGAAAGGTGGCAAAAAGGTGAGAAAATGTCAAAATGGTGAAAGGTGGCAAAAAGGTGAGAAAATGTCAAAATGGTAAAAGGTGGCAAAAAGGTGAAAAAATGTCAAAAAGGTGAAAGGTGGCAAAAAGGTGAGAAAATGTCAAAAAGGTGAAAGTTGGCAAAAAGGTGAGAAAATGTCAAAAAAGTGAAACGGGACAAAAACGTGAGAAAATATCAAAAAGGCAAAAAGGCGACAAAATATAAAAAAGGTGAAATTTGGCAACAGGGAAAAAAAGTCGACAAAAATACCAACAGAGGTGAAAGGTGGCAAAAATGGCAAAAGGGCAAAAACGGCAAAAAGTGACCAAATGTCAAAAAGGTGGAATGGGCAAAAAGGCGTCAAACTGCCAAATATGGTTAAAGGTGGCAAAATGGCAAAAAACGGCATAAAGGGGACAAAAATGTCAAAAATGTGGCAAAAAGGCAAACAGGTGGCAAAACAGTCACCATAGCCATTGGTTGGTTTTTCGTGCGACGATAAGCTTGCAGTTTTGATTGACCATGTTGAAGAATCCCAGCGTGACTCCAAAGCAAGTGGATCATTCAAACTTTTTGCCCCTTAAAATTTTAGCGGTTATGCAATCGGTGTGTTTTCACTGTTCTGCGATTGCAGCGCCGATTGTTTCCAAGGGGCGAAGGAATTCCGCGTCAAAATGGAATTCCGTGGAAAACGCATTGCAAAAAGTTTTCGAAATTTGAAATCTTATTTCTACGTCTTGATTTCTCCAGATTTGGTGATGTGTGAGTGATTGAGGTTGCACGACGAAGTATAAAAAATAAGTCCAGTGGGCCAATGAGCTGTTCATTTGTTCCATACCGCATCCCCATCACCATTCATTCTATTCCGAATGGTAACCTCAGTAACCTGTCCATCTGAGTGTGATGCTAAGGACGAACAGCCCTTTCGTATCCGATGGGAAATTTTTTGACGCAGCAATTTTGGCGAGCGTTTTCACGGTACCTATTTAAAGAGCCTCACGCGGTCTCTTGTTTCAACACCGGAATAGCACATCTGTAGTCTACTGCTATTTTTATTCTAATCAAATCATATCCGATTCCATTTGACGAGACTGCAGGCCGGGTTGAATTATATCCATCAATTGCAGCCCATAACATCAAGTTTCTCAATTTTTAATTTGAGTCATCTCCATGATACGACTGTCTATGAGCCATACGCGCTGAATGGACCCTTTAATACAGGGTGTATTGTAAAGTGTGCACAAAATTTGAGGAACTGTTCTTCATGCCAAAACAAACAAAAGTGAAAGAGTACATTTTGACGAAAACCTACCCCTTGTGGGGTTTTGCCCATAAAAGTTCCCCATTGTTGCCAATGCAACCGGACAATGGGACATTGCCGGCGGGCCATCTGGGGGTTCGAAAATAAAAATCACTCGAATGAAATGGAATTTGCAGAAGTGGTTTTTCAGGATGAAAAGAGCAAAAATGATAGAGATATATTTTGTCAAAATCTCAAGCCCTCGACCGTTTTTGCCCAAAAGATATCCGGTAGCCATGGCAACAATGGGTAACTTTTATGGGAAAAACCCCATAAGGGGTGGGTTATCGAAAAAAAAATAGTTTTCACTTTTGTTTGAATATTGACATGAAGAACAAACAATTCCGCAAAAAATTTGAGCACACATTTTTCCAGCACACGCTGTACATTGGATATGCAAGGCAAAATGCCTGCGGGATCCTTTTGAGTTCCATTTTCCCATATGACACACTTCATTTATGCCCATACTCAAGTGTCGCTGTGGCGAGTGAACTTCCAAATGGCCTATGATGGGTCCGTAGAGATGGTCAGTTGATCTCGAAAGTCAGAATGGCACATTAAACTTTAATTAAATGAAATGTTCCATACTTGAAGTATTGTTCCAAAAACTAAATAATGAATGTCTTCCTGAAACATTGTTCTATATATAGCAAAATTGGCTACAATTCCGAAGCCTTTTTCTGCAATTCTGCATCATGTGAAGTAAGTATATTGCGGAGGTTTTTTGACTCAATTGACGCAGTCAACATATAGTCAGTTTCCATTTATAATCAATGGCAACACACGCCGCATAACATCATTACATTCTTGAAAGCCGTGAAACTCCATCAAGACCCATTTGTAAAGTGATTGTCATCCAGCACCTGGACATTCTTCAGTTTTCGAAATTATACTTTTAAGTCGATATGGCTCCTATACAAAATAGAGAGTAGGGGTTTAGGGTTGTTCCCTGTATACGAGTACGAGACCGCCTGTGCTTTTTTGGAATTCCCACGAAGTTATTTTGATCATTTGATCTCTCATCGGGATCGACGAGTATTCATATAAAGCCTTCGACAAAGCTGAAATTAGATGGTCTTCCTTGCGTGAAAGTGCGGGTTTTTTGGATAGGGCCTACCCACAACCAAAAACTCATTGATATTTCACATATCATACACTGTAAAAGTTGGCTCTCCGTTTTGAAACCTATAGTTTAACATAAGCTTAGACTATTGGTGGCGCAAGGTTTTCCATTCGGATCATTGTTCCAGTTTTTTGTCATTGAATTGTTTTCCAATCATTGAATTGTTTTAAAAACCACTATTTTCCGTCGAAATACCTGCCTATACATTGGACTGGACGAGTTGGCACCATTCTGTGATAATCTTAAACTAACCCAACCCAAATCTCGCCTAGCCTAACCTATAACCTAACCGCTCTACTCGCTCTACTCGCGCGAAAGTCGCAAAGTGACTGCGTACTACCAAGTCAAAAAACGGTCGGCCTTATATTCGACGATTACCCAAACCAGTGTGGGTTTCAGTTTGAACGCTTCTTTCAACACAGCAGCAGGCTGATGGCAGAGTTCCTTGCGGAACATTCTTGCCGACATTTCAAAAACGCTGGTCTGAACGAGTTTTCACACACGCTTAGGTCGCCTAAATAGGATAACTATCACACAACGTGTTCAAAACAATGTTTCGAAAAGAACACCTCCTATCTAAGTCCAGGTTAAAAATGTGTTCCATACCGAAACCATGTTCAGAGTGTATTCATACACTCTGAACACGAAGTTCAGTTTGGAACACCGTTTTAACATGGGCTTAGATAGGAGGTGTTCTTTTATGAACATTTATATGGAACACTCAGTGTGTTCCAATGGAACACATGAGCGATTTGGAACACCTCGTGTTCCAAATCGCTGGAAATGGAACACTCAGTGTGTTCCAATAACAGACAGTGTTTTTAAAAGAACACTTCCTATATAAATACATATTAAAATATAGTGTTCCAAACTGAACTTCGTGTTTGGAGTGTATGTAGATCCGTCCAACCGTGTTACTTCAACTGCGCTTCGTTCGAACAGCGGCACACATGCTTATCTTTCAAAATTGCCACCAAAAAACGTCCAAACCCAGTTCACGCTCTTTGCATTTCGTTTTGTAAGTTTCCCTGCCACTGTCTCATCATTATTAGTTCGACAGTGCGGGCCAATTTGTCTGTATAATAAGAGGCTCTGAGCTCCGTAGCCCCGCAAAGCAAATCTGGGATTCGAACCCTTAAGGAGGCCTCGTCAGCCGCATCATTATTCGTCTCGAACGACAGAATGAAAAACAAGTGCAAAGACAAGCGACAGATTTCTTGAATCCATATTTTAAGATATTCAAATCCAGTAGGACGGATACATAGGGTAGTCCAAAAGTCTTTGGCCATAGGAAAATTGTAAATTGGCTGTTTTATCATACATTTTTGTGATCTGAACTTTTTCTATAGCTTTTTCTTTTGCCTGGGATGCCAACGCTTTCATCGGAAAGTGTGGTCCTGAAGGAAGTGGTGCAATCAATAGCAAGAGAGCTGGAAAAAGTCTAAAATCGAAAAATGTAATAAAAACAGCAAAATTTACATTTTTCCTAAGGCTAAAGACCGTTGATCTACCCTGTATATCAACACAATGCTCTCTGCGAATGTACCATATCCGTCAAAAGTGCCTTGGCGATCACAGATCTGGCGCTGTGAATCGCATAATTCTCCTGGAATGTGCAGGACTCGGATTCGCCCTATACGAAATGCGGAGTGGGAAGGCTTTTCTCAAACACAACAAAAAACGTTTGAGGAAAGGCTGCTTTTCGCCCAATCATCATAGCGCGAACCTGCGCATATACATAGACCGCTGACGCAAAGACGCTTTTGGCGGACACACGGTGGTACCTGTATGTTTGACGTAAATAAGCTCCTTTGGGAGAGGCTGCCCTACCTGCCTTTGTCGTATGAATATCACCTTGATCTCTTGTCGTTCCCCAGTCCCTTTTGCCAATCTTTTTCCACCCGTTTGGTTGTCTGTTGAAAGTGACAAAATCGCAATCGTGCCATCAAAATCCTTTTGCGACCCTTTGTTGAATGATTAGGTGCAGCAAATATAGGGGTTTCAGAAGTGTCCGGTGACAGACAGTGACTTCTTTGTTGCCCGCATCAGATTCATATGACTGAGAAAAAATTTTTCTTGCGCCACAAAACGGCGCAGGGAAGGGGTGGGCTCTCTTCGAGTGCCACAGTAGAATTGTCGATTATTGTCATCGCAAGTGTTCACACCATAATCTTTGGATCACTTTTGTATGCTTCATACACTCTAAAGTATGGACCACCTTCGGAACACCTATTGGAACACCTGACGTGTTCTTGGAACATACACAATTTTCCTGTCACAAATTTGGAACACATTATCGATATGGAACACCCCATGTGTTCCAAATCGCTTGTGTTACAAATTTGTGACAGGAAAATAGTGTGCCAAGAACACGTCAGGTGTTCCAATAGGTGTTCCGAAAAGAACACCCCCATCTAAACCCATGTTAGAAATGGTGTTCTGAAAGTGTTCTATACCGAAACTTCAGATTTTAGAGTGTATAGAAAATCAACTGCTTTAATTGCTGAATTTTCTCTCCGGAATATTTACTTCATGAGAAATCCCAAAATGTTTAGCTTCACCATGATGTTTAAGAACAGGAGACAATTTATGCATGAAATGAAAGTTTGAGCGAATCGGACGGGGAAATGTTGCGAAACGCGCAGGGACAGACACAATGGGCGGGCGCGACCGCCCCTCATTTTGGGGGAAAATATTCCTTTGTCGCCAGGTTGTTGCACAGATCCCGCAATTTTGCACGCGAAATGAACCCAAAATTTCTTCCATTTCCGGGGGACTCAATCTACAGACTTCCTCCACAGGAGCTCTGCCCCTTGGAATTCGCATTCGCTGTGTTGACAGGAACGGCGTGACGTCATGTGCATCGCCATTGCGGTTTCCATGACAACACTGTTCCTTTCCATTGCTGCGAATGGACTTCTCTTGTCGTAACAATCAGTTGATGAATGAATGAATGAACTTTCTTTATTTTAGGGGTTGCCCCCGTATCAAAATCTTACACAAAACAAATACACTGCAATGTCACTTGTTAATGCAACCAATTAGCTACTAAAGTAAGATTAAGGAACGAAAGCAAACTCAGAAGAAAATATCTGCAAGACGCCGTTGGAGAGTTGGAATACTGAGTGGGAGATCAAAAATTGACTGGCGCAAAAGATTCCAATCGATTATGGTCCAAGCCATGAAAGAGTACTTCCCAACATATTTATTGTATCTCAAGGGATTTATCTTTATCAATGTGATCTTAAATTGATTTCAAAAGCATTCAGAGAGTGGCCAAACTCTTACACATTACATACCTACTTGCTCTTAAATATTGGCGCACACCCCACTGTAATGAGACACATAGGTGTGGGTGGTTATTCTGTGACAATCAGATGGTGACCCCAGGAAATGTGTTTGTAGGTACCAATGTGTCAGGGTCCGTAATTTATCCATCAATCATCAGTGTTTCTTTTTTAAGGGGTCAGAAGGATGTTTGCCGCCTGGGATCGCTGAAAACCTCAATCTGATTAACACGCTCCAGTTGCTGATCAATCGCTCGATTGTTGTTGACATTTATTGGACTTTGGTTCCTCTGACGCTCGCCTGAAACCTACCGGACAGTGCCATCCGCTGACCCCTTGCAGAGGGATTGGTAATCTCTCGGACCTTGTGGAGTTTTGGGTGGATTTTGCTAGTCTGGAACCTCTTTGAATTAAGTTCAGTACCTTCACCACCCCCTCATCCACCCTTTACTCTTCCACAGGACTGAAGAACCCCCCTCCCTTTATCAGATGTTCATTTCCTTCACCGTTTACCTCAGTATCCCCTTTTCTGCAGTTCACTTGCTGATCCATATCTCAACCCCCTCACCAGCAACCCCTCATCTCCCATCTCCAGCGCCCGTCCCCGCGGTTTGGTTCGACTTTCTTTGACCTGTCAAAAGACGTTTGCAGCGACATCCTGTCATATCTGCCGAACAAAAACCCCACAACCCAACTCCTCCTCACCCCCTTCTTTTACTCCTTCCCCACCCTATTGCTCTTCCCCAGTACTCCCCTCTCTTCAACCGACCAATCTTGAGGCACAGCATGCACTCGTTAACCGCCAATTCACCTTTCTGTCAAACCTTCCCCTCACCACCCGCAACTAAATAACATCCCCCACCGTTTATACCCCACCCACACCGTCCTTTTCTTCCAGTCGTGTCTGCGCCATGTTTATTTTTTATCTCTTTCTCTATCTCTCTCTAATTCTGTAGTGGGCTAAGTGTCTGATGCAGTAGTGGGCTAAGTGAGTGACGTTACCGGAGATTGGTCCTGAAGGCGCAATCTTGGAGATGCTAAACTCTCTCAACGCCCTCTAAATCTGAACCCGAATTGGCTTTCGAAACTCAACGGAAATGAACTTGCTAAGATTCTCTGTGGCTTTCTGATAGACAAGCCATTTCCGTCAACAAGGCAGCGCTTCTGAAAGTACAGGGTGGCCAAGTCCAGAAGTGACATCGATTGCATGGTGATCTCTTTTTCGTCTATTGGGTGCCAACACACTTGTTTTCAACCTGTAAAATTTTCTCTGAAACGACAGATTTAGGCGGCCAGATTTAGCTTCGATCCGCCTTTTTGCGGAAAGAATGTATTCTTCCACTCATTTTCACGGGAACAATCACCGACTGGAATGGCCTTTCTGCTATTTGTTTTCGCTGATTTCAAACTCATTGGCTCGCTTGCTCGCATCTCGACTGGGACGCCTGTCGCTTGGAGATTTTCCGTTTTTTCTCTTCTCGTTTTTCTTTTTTCATTGCTATGACTATTTCATTTGTATGACGAATGGATTGATTGTGCTTTGCGAAATTTCTATGGCCTTTGTCTGTTTAAGCCGTGTCAGAATGGACAGATTTTTGTCGGCTGACTTTTTCAGATCGTCTCTTCAAGACAGATTTGCAGTCGAAACAATTGGCAATGATAAATTATGCTCCAATGTTCTCCTTTTTGCATATTATTGGAGTGACAGACAATCTGTTTTGGACAGACGATCTGAAAAAGTCAACCGACAAAAATCTGTCCATTCTGACGCGGCTTTACAGTGCCAATGGATCACTGTTTTTGAATGAGGCGTCCGTCTATGTTGAATGTTGTCAACCGCCGCTTGCTGTCCGCCTTTTAACCGCAAACTTGATCTACTCTACTCCGCACTTGTAGACCGGTCCTTGTATAACTATGTAACAAAAGACCAGACAGCGCAGGCCACTATATAATTCAGCTAAATTAAGGTTGCCTGCTGCCCCTGGGGCCGCCCATCAGGGGCCATCAAATTTCAACAGGACTGATGCGGAATCACGGGTTGCACGAACGTCATGTGTTTTGCGACGCGTGTTGTCATTATTTCCAAATGGCGCCTGAATAAAAATAAACTCCCGAGATTTTGGTGGGGCGTGCGCGTGCATCGCCAACAAAATATACTTCGCGGAGAGAAAGGTCCAGTGGAAAACTGCTTCGGTGGGAATTTCGCCCGGATGAGAAAAGGTTTTCTTGACTTTCACATTAACAGCCCCGACACACAATGCGACCTCATTTGAGAATCGAGCTTCTCGCATCGAACTTTTCACCGAAGTCGTGTTCCACCGGACTCTTCTCACCGACGACGACTCTTCTCACCGACGACTGTGTTCTTATTCATTCCGCAACTGGATTTCGCTGTTTCCCAGATGGAGAGAAAATGAATCGCGTATTTGGGAGAAAACACTTCGTGACAATAACAAAAATATTCGGTAGCAACAACTAGCGAGTGAAGAATAATATGTTATGGACGAGTGCATGGCTATGTGGGTTCAGAAAAGCCAGCCACAATAGCCTGATAAATTGCTAATTTATGCCTATACTGGAAATGCAAGATATACAGTTAGATCCCTGACGCGACTGTACATACCTTTTTTGCGAGGAGCTTCTCCATTGTTCACTGCATTTCCAAAAAATGCAACATGCCGGAAGATTTGTCTGTTTTTCTATCCGCTATACCCACAGTGATTTTTGTGATGAAAGTTATGGGAAATAGAAATGAAAGTTTTCTCGCATTGTTGGACCAAGACAGGTAAACTGTTCTGCGGCAACGAACTGCTTTGCCGTGTCAGAATGGACAGATTTTTTGCATCAGTTTTTTCAGATCGTCTGTCCAAGACTGATTTGCAGTTACAAGAATTGGCAATGGTCAACGCTCCAAAGTTCTTCTTTGCCCATTGTTGCAAGTGACAATCTGTTTTGGACAGACAAACTAAAGAAGTCTGACGTAAAAAAATCTGTATGAAAAAGCCTGTGTAGAGAAGACTTTGGGAGCCCCCTGTATTGCCTCAGACAAGATAAAGCAGTAAACAGGAGTGCATCGTACAGCGTGTTTCAAAAGTTGCTGAATAAAATCCTGCTGCAGCAACTGATGCCAAAAGACGTTTTATTAACACCCTGAATTTAGGTTTTAATTTGGAACACATTTTTAACACACGGTTAGATGTGAGTGTTATTTTCGGAACATTTTTGGAACACGATGGTGTATTTTTCCATGGAAAGTGGCGGCGGAATTAATGTACTCACAGCACGAAAACAAAATGATTGTTGAGAATTTAGCAAAAAGTCAATTCCGCAGAAATAAAAAATCTAATTTTATAATCGAAGTCAAAATATGACTCCTCCATCTGCAGAAAGCTTTGTTTCAAACTGGTTTATAGTGCTTGCATAAGATTAAAGGAAAAGAAAAAATGTTTCGGAGGCTACAGTTAAATGGGTGAAACACATGCATGGGTACATTAATTCCGCCGCCACCATGCAAGTTTAAAGTATAGGCAACTTTGGGAATGTTCCGAAAAGACGGACACCAGACAGTGAGTTGACAACCAGAAAAGTCAGAAAATACCACTCTCAAATTATGACAGGTTTGGTCGTCTTTTATCAGCACAAGCCTATGTCACTGCTGCATCTGGACCCGAGTTGCATTTGTGGGTGCTCCCTTGATCAGGGTTCCATCTTATTTGAACACCCTGTACAAAAATCTTTGTTGTTTTCCGGCAGATTCAGAACAGCATGCAGCAGGATACACGGCAGACGGGCACTCTCCCGAAATTGCAATCTGCTTAAAACCCTGCTTTTCTGTTGCGGCTAAGCGTAGTCTGAACTTTTTATCAACTGCAACACTCGACGTAAATCTACCAAGAGAGCGCAGAAAACATTTTTCACTTGCTCTCCTGGCAAAGTGGATGGCTTGGATTCGCCTTCAAAAAGGCAGCAAAACAGAGCAAAATTCACTCACGCTCCGCCTTCGCAAACGTGACGCAAAAATGGCGCAGTCTCGCGGAGAAAGGCACGTCTGCCTGGAAAAGAAAAGTATTTTTGTCATGGTCGCGAGTGGGATTTGAACCAACAAACACTGGAACGCCGACTTGAGGAGCCGACGCCTTATCCACTTGCGATTCATGCGAATCCTGAGACAAAATGAGGGGAGGCGGATCGCACGCTCGTATAATAGCCCCTCACTTGAAGTCACATTTTTGACAAATCTTGGTCCAGCCATGCACATTGAACTTTCGACCTGACACGCCAGCACTTCGAATGCAACATCAAGTGAGAGGATACATTCTAAATTTGAGGTTCCCGGTTGGAACACCCCAGGAACACCCTTTTAATATATGGGCTGAGATGAACGTGTTCGCTTCGGCAACTGTTTGGAACACATGATGTGTACCAGCTTGGAACGCCGTTTTCCTATGTCACAAAATTGGAACACATATGACATAGGCGATTTAGAACACTCTGCATTTGCTCCAATCGCGTAGGCCCCATTGTTCCAAATATGCGACAGGAAGATTGTCTTCTGTGAAAGCATTACGTGTTGCATCTAAGCCCATGTTAAAATAGGTGATCAAAACGGAAACTTCAAATTTAGAGTGTGTATGATATCGCGGTTTCGGCAGACTGCATTCGTTTTTGTCGGGAGTTATTCTTTCCCTGTGGCGCTTGGGTGGATTTGGAAATTTATTGTTCGAAAGTTCAAGCCATAGCCAAACAATTGACTGTCGGATATGTGTATATTGGGAAATTATACGATTCACACTCTCTTCCGATACATGCGAGGAATCAATTTATGATGCAAAATGCAACAGTGAAATGAGAAAAACACATGTATGGGTACATTAATTCCGCCGCTATACACAGGAGGATTTTTAAAGGTCTGGCTAGTTCAGGCGCCATCAGTTTCAGCATAGGGTTTGATGCAATTTCACGCCTTACACGAATCGTGATGTTTTGCGGTGCATATTGCCATTGATTCTATTTGGCGCCTGAGTTAATAAAAAAAAACTTCCCGGGGGAAATTTTTAAAGAGATTGGAAAAATTTTTGTTTC
>JASGXE010014207.1:0-11713 GCA_030068105.1 Sinentomon sp. SZTP_YWyxl | reverse complement strand
ACACAACGTGAAGTTTGCAGACCGACTGAATGTGCTAGGTCAGAGTACGAATGTGCTGGATTGACCTTCGAATGAGCTGAATGTGCTGGCAAGAATTTTCGATTGAGCTCCTCCCTGAGCCGAGTTATCGGGCCCAAAGTTGAGCTGAACAAACCGAGTTTAGTTAAGCTAACCTGACCTAACCTAACCAAACCTAACCTAACCTAACCTGATCTAGCCTAACCAAACCCATCCAACATTGTTCTTCAACATTTAGCGAACCTGATTATGAACTTGGTTGTTCGCTATTCAACTCGGACGACCAACCAGATTCACGTTGTGTACGGTCAGAACTTTGGGGCCCGATTACTCGGCTTTGGGGGGAGCTCAATTGAAAATAATTCTTACTAGCACATTCAGCTCATTCGAAGGTCTATCAAGCACAATCGGACTCTGACCTAGCACATTCAGTCGGTCTGCTAGTGTGAAGTTAGCAGCCTGACCTTTAGAGGTCAATAACTCGGCTCTGGGGGAGCTCAATCGAAAATTCTTTCGAGCACATTCAGCTCATTCGAAAATCTATCCAGCACATTCGGACTCTGACCTAGCACATTCAGTCGGTCTGCTAACTTCACACACGTTCTTCCTCGCCACCACCTGCGAGGCTGTTATTCCAGGTGAAAGATGAAGTAGCGCCAAGGTGTTGCCGGACCCCCCCCCCCTTTGAAACTCGGATTTGCCATTCTCCCGAGAATTTTAAACTCGAACACAAAACTCGGTCCATGAATCCACGGCAGATTTTGAAAACTTTCAACCTTTGTCGTTCAACCAATTTCAACGGATTGATCAGGTTCAAGTTGGTGTTCGGAACACAAAAATCTCAGTGGCAATTTCGCCAAAATCATGCACTTTTTTCGTGTTGTGTTTCTCTTTCCCAGTCAAAGGAGCGTCCAGCAACCGAAATCATGGGATTTGTTCAGATCGTTTCCACCACAGAACGACAGCGGTTCAACGGCCAACCAACACTGCATGGAAATTGTGATAAAGGTTTTGAAGGTGGTCGCATATCTTATCACCTTCTCTGCCGTCCTTGCCAGTGGTGTTGTCTCGAAGGGGATTGTGCTATTGATGACGTCACAAGTGAAACCCGGTCGAACGGTATCCTACTGCTCGAAAACATTCGGTTAGTTTTGGTTTGGTTTTGGTTTTCGTATGGGCATTTCTTCGAGTTTTTCAATTCAGAGCTCTTCTTTCATAGACATTTCAAAAACTTAAATTCTTTGAATAATACAGAGTAGGTACTTATCTTCGCGCTGCCCCTCCACTAAAACCATTTCTCCGTCAAATCTTGTGGAAGTAATAGCCACAACTAATCATTGCTTTTTATCAAATGTATGCCAAAGGTAAAATTTCCTTAAGGTTTTCTCAACCTTTTCATGTGTTTCTCTAGATTTTACGAGTAAGTTTTGACGGCAAGCTGTCTTCTTATTTCTAAAGGTCGTCAATTGAGATTGTGTGGGTGCGCCCTCAATTCTGGGCCAACTCAAGTGAGATTGAGAATTAAGAATTGACACTCAATTAAAAATAATCCGTTTATTATATATAATTTCGATTACAATATGTACCTATACCTTTTCCCCGCAATCCAACCTTTCTCCATGCAGATCCAAGCAAAGACTGGGAGGTGAGCATTCCAAACACGGAGCGTGCAGCCTGGATCTGGTGTTTGTTCTTCACTTTCCTTGTTCCTGAATTGGGTGTCCTAATCCGTTCTATTCGTATCTGTGTGTTCAAATCTTGGAAAAGACCCCTCCTGTCACATGCTCTGGTCATCTTCACCTTCGAGACCCTCCACACCATCGGTCTGGCTCTTCTCACCTTCGCTGTGCTGCCCTATCTGGACGTTGTCAAAGCTGCAATGCTGACCAACTGTGTCTGCTTCGTTCCAGCCGTTTTCAGTAAGCACCTTATGTTCATTTTTAATTTTAATGCTATTTCTGCGTGTCGTGTTGTCCACATTTCTATTTCGAATTGCTTTGCAACAGATTCTCATCAAAAAATGTCGGTTCATCTTTGGTATACCTCGCCTTTATGTAAGACTTTGGATGCGAATTGTTTATGATTTCACTTTGCCCTCAGTTGGGCATCGAAGTGCCTCCAGCATGAAAGGAGCAAAATGGAAATTGGTTTGCACAGCACATATTTCGATTGCTGTCGCAAAGCAGACTCCTGGAGTGTCATTAGAGAGCTTACAAAGCTTCCGACAAAAGGCTGGCTCTTCGCCACGTCATCGCTGAGTCAGAATTAAAACCTCGGTGACATTTGACATGAGAATGCGTGATGCATCTGGAAGGAATTCATGCTACCCTTTTCATCTGGATTCCTTCAAAATGCACTCAATGATGCATCTGGATTCCTTTAAAAACACGCAATGATGACGCATCCAGCATAGTCAATGATGATGCATCCAGCATAGTCGTAATTGCGAGGAAATACCATGTACCATTCTAACATAGGAGATATACATATGTCCTGAATAACAGTGAAGTGAAGCGTGTTCATTCCAAATTCAGGAACGCTGTCTTGCCTGATGAAACGCTGATGAATTTTATTCCCCTGCAATTCACTCACGTGTCAAACTTTTGTCAAATTTTTGTTTCCATCGTGTACGGGTATAGTGGCCTGAAAGTTGCATAGGTGACTCGGGACTCCATTTGTCTCGTCACTCATCAAAATTCTCGATTTTATAAATAATTCGTTAACTTTGGCAGAAATCATGCATTGGACCTCAAATTGTCAATGGTTCACAGCATTTTGCCAGGGATTATCCCTACATTTCCTCCTTGTCAGTTCTTCCAATGAACATTTCGTAATGTTGCTGGCTTGAATCTCAATCATATGCCTTTGGCATGACTATTCGATGAAATTCAGATCTGCATTCATCTTTGCAATGCTCTCCTTCTCATTCAGGTTTCCTCTCTCGGAACAACAAGGAGCCGGGTAGATTTCTCAAAATGTGCATCGATGGCCTGGCCATTTTGGCCCAGGCAACTGGCTTCTTCATCTGGCCAATTGTTGAATACAACAAGGGCAACAAAGGACTGTGGGTCATTCCGTTCGCGGTCATTTTGACCTCTTGTGGATGGTGGGAAAACTACGTTGATAAGCATTCGCCGTCTGGTAAGATCGTGGGGAAAATCACTATGGGACAACAGAATTTGGGAATTTGAAATCTTGTATAATCGCATACGTATATTTCGCATTATTTTGGGTGATTTTCACTTCGGGATAACTTCTTCAAGCGTTCGCTAGATAATGAGTTCTAATATTTTAATTTTAATTAAAAAAAACTACTGCCCAAAGGATTTGAGGGCAGGTAAGCATGCTCCAGTGAAAATAATAACACAACAATAAAACACGGTAGAAAAATAAAATGAGCAATACGAATAGAATAGAGCCAACAGCTATAAAATAACGAAGTAAAACAAACACATGAGGGGTCGAAAACACGGACAAAAAATTACAAACCCGATGGGGGAGGAGTCAAAACCGAATCTCGTAGTGCACGGAGACAGTCTGTGGCAAAAGTAAAAGCCGACATTGCCTTTGGTAACGGGGTAATTTTTTTAGCTAATTTTCTCCGCATTTATTATATTGATTGAAAAGATCAGAACTGTTGAGATTCGTCACGATTTTTGATTTATTAGCGCCTCTGGCCGGCATGAATAGCCCGGCGCGTTTTGCTCAAGTGCGGCCAAAAAAAATATTTCCGGTGAGTTAGAGAAAAACTTATGGCTTTGAGAATAAAAACTTTTGAGAAAAAAATCCACCTACATTTTCAAGTCGCTGTTTCAAGGAGAATTGACACGGACCTGTCTTAGTTTTGGTGAATGCCTTCAAGCAATAGGTACCGCACACAGTTTTAGACCATGCATCGCGATGCAGACTGAAAAGAAACCCCAAAAAAGCGAAGTTATTCTTTCGCTGACGGACGTTTTTATGGAGTAATTTCGCAGGTCTGGTCAATGGCTATCCAATGTCAACAGCGGCTTGATGAAGTGTCACGCCACACACGAATGTCATGACGTTTTGCGGCGCATGTTACCATTGATTCCGCAATTGGAGCCTGAGTTCATTATCGAACTCATCTGCTCCAACAATATGAGAATTTTGGCAAATTGAGAATTTTGAATAGACATGGCTGCAATGTTGTTATCATTCGCCATTGTCCTCCATTTTTCTCTCACCGGCCCCAATCAAGTTATATCAAGAGATATCAAGTCGGCTCATATCTCCTCTAAAACGGAGCATCTCAGCGCAGCATTCTTATTTGTGTCCTTCTACGTAGAAGCTCAAACTCCGTCGCTGTGGATTGTAACATCAGTGCAGAGGCATGAAAGAAGGCCATTGGAGATTTCATAATTCTGTGAGGCCTGGACTCGTTCTAATGCACCATGATTCACATCTGCTGCGGTTCACTGTGGTGATGTACCATGGGTTCACTTCTACTCGGAAACGAATATGGTCACGATGGAAAAGTTCTGTGATTCAATTTCTGCGGTTCAACTCCATGGTCCACCGTGGAAACGTTCGTGCCTCAATCTGGGGCCAAAACTATGGTTCAATCTGTGGTTAAGTGTGGTAACGTACCATTCTGTTCCATGGTTTTCAATTTCAAAGTTCACAGTTCACCACAGTAAGACGGCATGGTTCACTTCTTCATGACATCATGGTAGCATGGTAGCATCGTGGCAGCATGGTTCACTTCTTCAAGACAGCATGGTTCACACACAGACATTCACTTCAGTGAATGTTCTGTGGTTCAATTCCATGGTTCACTGTGGGCACGCTTCATGGTTCACTTCTGCGATAAACAGACGGAAATTTTCAAACATCCCATCCCAGCGAACAAATCACACAGATTCTGTTTTTTTGCCCCTGCCATTTACCCAATCTCTCTATCCGCACTAAATGTTTTGATGTGTGTTGCATAACCTATAAAATAGGCAGGCGCACACGCACGTCTTCCACACGCAAGTGTCATGCCTGCATCTGTTGCTGTAAATTATTGTTTCCACGGTCACGGCCTTGTTTACAGTCTCCACCCACCATCAATGTGTTCAGGAGGGAGAGGGGCTGGCCGTGTTCTTGCATGAATGGCCGTGCGACCATTTTGGTGCCTGCGCACAATGATAGGAAACAAATATCCAATTTTCGTAAATTTCCAAATTTTCGTTTGGGTTAATTTTCTAAACATTTGCGCTGGGTTATTGTACTTTGGTCGATACCTTCGAATGTGTGGATTTTGTTACAGTTATGCATCAGTCGAAAGAAGCTCGTATTACGAATGAGGAGTACAGTGAATAATATGGTTGAAGTGAGGCGGGGTTCAAATGTTTTTTTTTCTGACAATTCGAACCACCCTGATTTGAATATAAACACTTGAAGTTCCTTTGAAGTCATAGGCCTCATCTTCTACGATAAAATAAAGCTCGCATAAAGACTGAAATTCTTTGAAATCCGTCGGATGTTTTTAACAAATTTATCAAGTACAGAAATTTATAAAATGATAGTCACACTGTGGATGGATGAGCAACTGCTAGAATGGGCATGCTTTTCGTCAAAAATGTAAAAGCTGGAGGAAGGAACCTGCCTGCGTTTCGCCCAATCACAGCGCGAACCAACATGACAAAATAACCAATGTAAAGTGTCTTTTCAAAGGCATGATGGCCTATATTGCTTGTCTTTTTTCAAATTTTAATGTTCATGTTGGAAGAAATTGCAGGGACTCAATCCCATAGGTTTGGGAGTGCTTGTTCTTTCGGTATTGCAGCTATATATTTAATTTATTTATTTTTATTGATTTTATTCTTTCCGAAAGAAAAATAGAATAGGTATAGAGGATTGGTTGGTGATGCGTACGAAAATAGAGTCTGGAGTGGACAACTGAAAATGAGAAAACGGATGGTTTCACATAATTCCGATAAGCTATGGCCAACAGAAGCACAAAATATTTGCAATCATTTGAAAAAGGAAAACGTCGCAACAAATTGTAAAGGAACCCCACATGAGAGAGACTATCTTTTATGGAAACATTTCGAATCCGAGGGAAGGCAACAGTCAAATCTGCTGTAATGAAAAGGTAATTGTTGCGTTTGAAAATCACTGAATTTTTACAAAGTGGCCTGGAAGTCGTTTCTCGAAGAATTTCCAAAAGGAGAGGCAGAGTTGTTTGACGAGAAGACACAACCAACCAGGGGCAAGGGCACCGAAATATGCTTTTTGTCGTGCGGTGATAGTTATGACTATTAAAAACAATACTGCCTGCACAGCGGTTCAATGGTGGAAGGGCGACGAGCACAACAATGAAATCCAAAACAAAAAAATTTTCATCTTGCAATTGAGAATTTTGAATAGACATGGCTGCAATTTGCCTTCATTTTTTATCTTCTCATCGCCACCCGTTCCACCTCCAATTTCATTTTGCTTCTATTGCAGCTTTCATGAAGAAGCTCAGCAAGGTAAAGGAGAAGTTGAGAAAGACGCGTTACTTCACTTATCTATTTGTCTCAATCTGGAAGATGTTGGTTTTCTTTGCAACGATGCTCTTCATTATCTATCTGAAGGATGATTTCGTTAGAGGACTTTTCACCGAACTGAAAAACGGATTCGGCGAACATCTGATAAATATCACTGAGGTTTGGATATTCGGTTCTATTTTGAAGATGAAGATGATCTCAGAGACTTGCAGCATGATTTTCTCAAACGTTGTTAGCCTGCGGGAGCGCTGGTGTTGGGTATAGAATATTTTACAATGAGAAAAACTTTCATTTCTATTACGCATAATTTTCATTAAAAAATCTCTGCGAAACGGGTCGAGAAATGAACAAAAAGCCCACTGTGGAATTTTTACATTGTTGCGGATAATGGTGGATTATTCTATAACCTTGGGTGGGAGTGGTGGGAGCTCCCCGTGTAAAAGGTTATGTAAAATAGAATCAGGGGGCGGACGATCCATAAGTGTTCCATAGTGGACTGGTGGATCACCGCTAGATTTAAACACGTCTCTAAACTGATCATGTAGGCCATTCCAAAGCAGACCCCCAGGTCATTTCCTGCAGATCGTCAAAAGTCGGGTTAGAGAAAATAGCAAAACTGCGTGGAGAAAGCTTGAACGTTTCAATTTTTTATTTTGTTGTTTTTTTCGTGCGATCTGTCCTTGGCGCTGGCCATTTATTGATTTTAAAAATTTTCACAAAAATCCATAATTATTGATCAATTTGACCATCTTTAGAGTCGAATGATTTTTCCATTTTTCTTAACGTCTTTCTTTTACTTTTCTTTTTATTATGCTTTTTTACAATTGCAGAGTCGTCGCCAGTCGGGAACGTTTACATCCGACTTCCAAGATCCAACCAAATTGACGGTCGTTGAAACCCAGATGTCCTGGAAGAATACCCCTCTCTATTTTTTGATGATGCAAATATTGGCCGCATATTTCTGCTACATTTTCGGTGACGTTTTTACTTACGCTATTTCTATCACCTCTAAATGTATACGGATCTTATCAAAACTCCTCGAACATTGGCGCTATTTTGAAGTACAGGTTAACACAGCGGCCATCTAATTTCAACAGCGCTTGGTGCATCTTCACGCCTCACACGAGTGTCATGATGTTTTGCGGCGCATGTTGCCATTGATACTATAAATGGCGCCTGAGCAAAAACTCCCATGTTTGATGACTTTTGATAAGGAGTGTACAGAATGTTTTTACAACATTTTTGTGTGAAATCGAATTGTTAGGCCGGAGAGATCTCCGATGCTTTTTTTAAAACCACCGGTGAAAGTTGCGGATATCCACGTTTTCGGGGGGAAGGGATCGATAATATCCTCAACTATCTCCGGTGGTTTTGAAACAAGCATCGGAGATCTCTCCGGCCTTAGAGTTTGTTTTATGAGTTATTTATGTAAAAACAGCATCTAGGATGTTATGTTTTAAAAATACAAATTGGGAACACATCATAACTAGCTCCTTAACAGCTTCTGTTCCCATGTGAATAGCGTGGCTCTGGGAAGTTCTCCCGATTATTTTTATCGACTTTTGAAGTCTTTTTCGTAATCCAATTCATGTCCATCGTCCCAACTAGAAATGTAAGAAATCAGTTCAATACCTATCCTTGGGCTAATAACAAAAAAAAACAAACAAAACCAAAAAGAAAAAGTAAAAACAGCCGTTAACGTGACTTCACTTGCTCTTGTAAGCCGATCTGTTAAAGAAAACCAACGATCAATAGTGATTTTGATGGAGGAAACCGGCCTTTCAAATGGAACAATCAGCCGGATATTGCACGAAAGCCTCGGGCTCAGGAAGGTTTGTGCAAAATGGGTGCATCACAAGTTGATGGAAGATCAGAAAAAGAAGAAGTCAACTTCTGTCCCAGGAAAAGTCGCAAACATGGTTTGGTTGGCAGAAAATGAGCCACGGCCCAAGGTTTTGTGGCAAGACTCCGGAGCAGAAAGTGCACATTCACAATCATTTTTGACTTTGAGTGTCCATTGTTGGGGGATGTTCCACCAGAGAATGCCAGTGTCTGGCAAATACTGGGCTAGGTGCTGCGAAAAAGTTCTTGACCATCCGTTCTTGTTCAAAAACATCCGAGAAAAGAAACGCAAGACCTGGCAAAAGCCGTCAATTCAGAACTCAAAAGTATACCTTGTTGGGAGTACCGTGGGGCGTTCTATTCTTGAATTCAACGCTAAAGCTGTGCATTGATGCTGGTGGAGAGTATTTTGACAAGTAAGATGTTGATGCAAAATATCGATTTGAAGAATTGAACCTTGAAATTGCAAAACTTATGGACTGACCTTTATTATTATTATTATTATTATTATTATTATTTTTCTCTAGTCATAACAAGACACGTCAAAGGGTTAAAACAGTAAAATCATCAATGATAAAATAGACAAATAGGCAATATTATGATGTGCGAAAAAAGTGTGCAAAGGGAGGAAATCAAGATTGTCAAAGCAATAAATTAGTTTTGTCACGGTGTTCACTTTGGAAAAAGGGGCAAAACTTTCGTAAAACTTTACGATTTGCTCGATTCTCATTCTCTCATTCTCTTTCCGATCCAGCACAGAGGCGTATAGGTAGGCCTACCACATCATATAAAACACGCTTGAAATGCGCCGCAAGTTGAGTCCAATAAATTTGAAAATTATTTTCAATTCTCCTTCCAGGGAAATTCGCATGCAAGATCTGCATTCAAGGATTCAGCTTTGCCTTCCCGGTTAGCTTGACCATTCCGGTCACCCTGTCATTCCTGATTGCAGCCTGTGGTCTTCGTGAGGATGACGTTTGTTGGTTCCATGACCGAATTCCAGATTATCTCTACTGGCAATGCCCCAGAAGTGACTTCCTCAACGAACTCATTTACAACGAGGTATATGCCTAAATATCAATGAAATTCACAAAATACCAGTAGGACTATAGACGCTTTGAATTTGTATTGCGCTGCCTTTGACCTCGTCTATTTTACTTCATCTGGCGAATACGCACGTAAACTGAACGCTTAAAGACAAACTTTTCGAGTTTCCTTTATCATTCTGTGCAATAGAAAAGTAGGAACGTGGTGCCGAACATTATTTTCGAAGCTAATTGGTTGGTGTACGAAAACGTAAGCTAAAACTTTTAAACGTAAGCTAAAAAAATGCTTGTATGCTAAAAAAACTAAGCTTTTATGACCAAACATTTCTTGTTGATCCAAAAAGAGAAGATATGTATAATATGCTGCGCAGTGCATGAGATTATGGGAGGTTTTCTGGTGTGCATGGCTCTTATGCATTGAATTAAATATTGATTTTAGTTTACCATATTGGATAATCTAAAGAAAATTTGCAAATTATCAAACAAATCAACAAACAATTAATGTGAATGAATCAAATAAATTAAATCAAAAAAACCGTTCCACTAGCATTTTTTGCCGAAGATTACGAGAACATTCAAAAGTTGGGGCAATCTGCACTTGTTGTTTTCTTGTTTTCGACTTGAAGGGTGTCGCTTTCCATAAATGCCTGCTCGTTTTTCATTTCCCATTCTTTCTTCCCTTTCTTTATCACCCTGCTACAGCACGCGTGGGTTTGGGTGTTGTGGCTATTGTCGCAAACGTGGATCACCCTGCACATGTGGACACCGAAATGCGAACGACTGGCCACAACCGAGAAGCTCTTCGTTACGCCAATGTACAGTGCGCTCCTAATTGATCAGTCATTGGCACTTAATAGGAGACGAGACGACGAAGGAGACGTGAAAACAGAGGTAATGTAAAAAAATATTTTCAAATATTTGAGCAATATACAACTTAATGACATCAAACGGGAAATCGGGGAAATCGCAAGTAAATTCACGAAATAAAGTAGTCAGAAACAAAAGAAGTTAAAGAACCTACAGCAAAGTGTGCATTTTATTTCATGTCAACTGTCAAAAATGAGATAGGCCCAGTAGGTATGCATGGATATACCTACCTGCATGCAGGGTGTCTGGTAAATGCATAGACAAAAGTAAACGAACGTGTTCCCGAATGACCATTGAATAAAAATATTCAGTGAAAAAATTTTTCTGTGACCCCACATTTCCATCATATGCATGGAGCCCCAAAGTTCGCAAAATGAGCTTTTTTGTAAAGCTCTGGGGCTGCTTACGTTGTCCGTAAATATCCCGTTTTTTGCGATTCGATTTATAAACGACTCAATGGTCAAATGTCCTCTGCTGCCCCAATTTGCTGATTTTTGTTTTTCTTGAACTCTGGCTCAAACTCGCACATTTGGAACCCATTGGTTGTTTTTGCTTGCTTTAATCCTTCATGTCAACAGTAACACTTTCAGTGCGCAGTGCGCGACAATTTTCTCCCCAATCCAATCCAATGTCCGCCAGTTCAATATGAAATCCAAATAATTGCCCCTTAAAACAAAACTCAGCACTCAACACACATTACTTGTCTGTGCGGAGATTGCAGCTTTTTATTGTTTGGCCGAATCAGGGACAGTTGTTTTTTGCAAGCGGCAGCAGGGACGCGAAATGGTGAATGCCGGCCAAAAAGGGTCGAAGGGTCGACATTTTTGCCATATGAATTACGCGCGTGTTTTTATTGTTGTCTTCTTGATTAAATGCGAGTAAAAGTGACAGAATATTCAACATTGACACTGCGAAAAAGATGCTTCGGTTTTCTGCTCAGCTGCATTTTCTGCGAAACCAAAAAAATCGCCTTTTAAAAAATCTTCAACTTCATCCACACTTTCTCCGCACTTTTTTCTCTCAACCACCCCGACCCGACCGGACCCATCCACCTCTTCTCACCCACATTTTCGCATCGCAGGCGTTGTCGGAGATAGAGAAAGAAGGTCTCGAGGACAGCGACTACTACGAATCGATATCAGTGCACACAGACGGCGAAGGTGGCATCAAGTCATCTGATCACATAACAAGGATCTTTGCCTGTGCAACGATGTGGCATGAGACGAAAGAAGAGATGATGGAAATGTTGAAGTCGATCTTCCGAATGGACGAAGATCAGTCTGCCAGGAGGGTGGCACAAAAGTATCTGAACATTGTCGACGCCGACTACTACGAATACGAAAGTACGCGTATATCTACGACAGACATAACTTACTTACTTACTTTTTCACAACCTATAGCCTGCTCTGGATGCCTTGACATTTTGCAAAGGAAAATTTT
>JASGXE010014206.1:0-12567 GCA_030068105.1 Sinentomon sp. SZTP_YWyxl | reverse complement strand
CACGTTCGAGAATTTGCTGGTAGCGGATGCACCTATACTTGCTGAACTAACAATCTCCATAAAAAGTCATTAAACTGACGACAGATCAAAATGAATGCTGTCTGAAAAAAAGTTAACATGCAAGTGTAATTGGATGAAGACAGAAACAGTCAATTAGCAAATCATGAAGGGCATGATGAAACAGAGTGAATGTTGGCAGGATTTACCAGGGTCTGTATAAGCAGAAAACCATTCTGTGCTTCCATTGTTGAAGGAAAGAAAAGCGTTTCTCTCTGAGTAAACTTGACTGTTCTCAGTGTTCCAGTGGGACTTGGCAGTTGAAAATTGGCACACACCTCAAGCAATCCTTAATAAGACACCTTGCAAAGTGGCACAATTCTGCGATCACCGAATGAACTTCCTTTCACCATCGGCGGCAACTGCCTCCCTTGGCCAAACATTTAGTCGCTGATCACCCTGTTCAAGTGATCTTTTTTTTTTGAAAGCAAGGGTTTTGAAAGCAAGGGTTTTGAAAACATTAACAACACTTGCAGAGATGGATCTTCCCTTAGCCGAATGGGAAGAAGTCCGAGCAACCCAAAATGAAGTGAATTCTGAGATCACACCAGGCATTTCAAGTCGCAATGTGGCAACTTTGTGGGTGATAGCGGGACTGCTGCATGAATGGGCATTGGGCGTGGAAACGAAGAAACCCCCTGGTTATCATTTTTCTGTATTTCTCACCATGTCTTCTCAGAAATTTCTAAAAAAGCTGCCAGTGATGGTTATTTCCCATTCTGGGCAGTTGGTGATGGTCACTCCGTCGGCATCCTAAAAGAGATTGCATGTCACTCCGCCTTCTGGATGGATCATCCTGTCTCTCTCCTGGGGATGGTGGTCATCGACAATGACTTGAAAAATGTGACGACATACTGACTTCATGGCAGGAGGAGACCCTCCCCATGACGGCATGCAGCATCTGATCTCGAGGACACAGGGATGTGCTACTTTACAAGGTGTCTTCTTGAGGATGGCTTAAGGTGAGTGCCAATTTTCAACTGCCAAGTCCCACTGGAACTACCTCGGGATACGAACTTTAGAGACACTCCACGTATCTTCAAGTGCAGAAAGAGAAAGATGTGGCTCAATTTGGAATTAATTTCAGACCTCAATCACAACAGACAGTGCTTTTTAGATGAAATCACGTGGAATAGAAATCAAAGTTTTCTATCATCGTTTCTTCTTTTGTCATTCTGTTGCAGTTTATTTTTGAATTCCTTGCACGAAAACAAATCCTTGAAAAGTTTCATTTTTCATTTCATTTCCTTTTTTTTTATTTTTTTTTTTTTTTTCAAGGAGCACTCAATCTGCCTGTTCCAACGTTGGCTTTGTTGGAGGAATATCAGAAAATTACTCTTTGGTTTCCAGAGGACATTTCTTCTGGGGAATCTGCAAAAGCATTTTCTAAAAAGCTTGATGACAAACGATGCTTTTTCATCAGGTAAATAAAAATTCTGGCTTTTTCTGTGAATTTTTATCGGGTACAACTGAACCATTCAAATAAATTTGCCTGGTTACGAAATGTCAGTTATGATCCTCCCGAGTTTAGCAGCTACAGACTCATAAATGAATGAATGGAGAATGTCTATAGTTCAGTGTTTCTTAAACTGTGCGCCGCGGCGCAAAGTTGCGCCGTCAGCGAATTTGAATCGTGCCGCGAGCCGGTGACGAAAAATCCAAAAATATGTCACTGCTGCTCTGCATGTGAACTTTTTAATTGACACCCGATGCATTTTTTCGCGTGTTAACGCAAACGAAGAAAAATATTAAAATGGAATGACGATGATTGAATACGACCATGTCACCAGCTGATCTGAGGTGTCGCCTGACCATCAATGCATCATGACTTTTCAGGAATTTGTTGTTTTTTGTTAACGTGTTTTGCGGTGATCCCTTTTCTGAGAAAAGCGCATCATGTTTTCCTCGTTCTGTCTTCCTCAAAATAACATTGCCAGTCTGGTCTGGATGCCAGTGTCAGTTTGTGATGCACTTTGCTGCTCTCTCGCCAAGCATGGAAAAATTTTTGAAAAAAAAAACCTGTGAAATCAGTGGAAGTTAGTGCTGGAGAATCCAGCTCCACTGCCAAACCTGATATCAATCTTCAATAGCCTTTTCGATCAACCGCCCGCGAAGAAAGTCAAGCGTTTCATGCGCAAATATGATCCCAGTTTTTATGAAGCTTGGCTTTTTCGTGCTTCAATTCGAGTGATGTTTTGAAACCGCAGTGTGTGGTGTGCCTGAAGATTCTCTCAAACGAATCTCTGACCCCAGCGAAATTGGCCCACCACATGGAATAATTATGTGTGAATGTGTGAAAACGTTTGAACTTTTTGTGAACTCTACAAATACGAACCGGAAGACACCCACAACTGCATTTTGACGATCGAAAAATGAAAATGGGAGTGGGAATTTCAGTTTAGACACCCTCATATTGCCTTTGCGCCATGGCCTGGATCATTACAGAAATGTTGTGCCATGGTGCCAAAAGTTTAAATAACACTGTCAGAGTTGACTTCGTTTTTTTGGTCATGATATATGTCACCATAGTGAATTCAGGTTCTTTGCACCATGAGGCTGAATTTTCAGTTGGCCGAGCGTTCTTCTCATCGGAATGACAAACAAATTCAAGTCATTGGAATGCTGTTCTTTAACACCATTTTCAGAATAATTCAGCACACGATGTTGCGCTTTTGAACCCAGCAGAATGTCAATTTGCATTTTTCATTGTTTTCAGATTGCCCACTGGTCATCACTCGCCCAATTCTGCAGCAAAACTTGGCTTACCTCTTGAAACATTTATGAAGCGTGGAACGTCAGTCAGGCATCCCGACATCACCACATATTCTGCATTGAGAAAAGACGTCCTTTCTGAATTCTCTCAGTATGAGCAGGTAACTGGACTTTTAAATTTGGAAAATCTCTTTCACAAGTGACAACAATAATTGCAAAGCCTGCCAATGGCAAAATCGACTCGTTCACATTTTCATTCCTTCTTTTATTCATTCGTTATTACCATCACACCATCATAAAGTTGGTTTATTCTTGGTCCTTAACCCTCTTTGCTCACAAGAACTGGGATCTTCTGCTGCTTCCGCCACCAGCCCCGTAGCTAGGGGGCTTCGGGGGCTAAGCCCCTCCTGGAAACTGCCAAGCCCCCCTGAAAAAATTAAGCCCCAGACCTATCGGGGGCTGGGATGAATTTTACCAACTAATGGACTGGAGTAAAATGTTAAAAAAAAGGCCATTGAAAATAGGCTTTTTTATCACAAATCTATCAAGTCACATTGCATTAAAATTGTGCCAATATCAAATTTAAAGATCCGCACGCAGCATTTTCTGCCATTTTAAACAATTGGGAGATTTTTGCTCTGCAGAAGATTTTGATTTTCTTTCCTATGTTGTCACTGCGGATCTCCAAGCCTTCAGCATAATGCAAAAAAAAGGAATTTGCAAAATCATTCCTCTTGTCAGCCTTTGATTTTTTTCCTTTTTTATATTGTCGGCTGGAGCAAATTTCATCAGATGTATTGATAACCACAGTGGATCGCTTGCCCTCCTGGCATGTGTTATTGTCTTCTCCTGGTGGGAAATTTGTCCTTGAATAAAAATCCTAGCTGCGGGGCTGTCCGCCACCAATCCAAATGTGCATGTCAAAGGATGGAGGATGCCAACTCTTTTGGGCCTGTTTCATATTTGTGAGAGGATAGACCAAGGGCGCAGAGATCTGGGCAGAATGAATATTGGGGGGACGTGTGGAAACTTTTATGTTGAAAAACATCTTGAATTTCAGGTTCAATGG
Source organism: Sinentomon sp. SZTP_YWyxl (assembly GCA_030068105.1). NCBI lineage: Eukaryota > Metazoa > Arthropoda > Protura > Sinentomata > Sinentomidae > Sinentomon > Sinentomon sp. SZTP_YWyxl. The sequence goes on along the minus strand of JASGXE010014206.1, from coordinate 8,729 downwards.
GTGAAAATAGTTGTTTTTCGGCACAAATTTAACAAGAATTATTTTATGTCCACCTCTGAAGTGCTGGAGTTCCATTTCTTGATGAAAGCAAAACAGCTTTCTTGTTCATTAGATTTCGGAGTTTCATGATGGTTCGATACCATGAGACTTTCAATTACATATCACAAATTGTTCACGTAGACTATGATGGTTAGGCAACAGTGACCATAGTCCACAAACAAAAATGCAAGCAATTCCAAAACAAGAAACCGCCCACACCAGGCAGTCTGACAAACGAAAGAAAAAAGACAAAAAAATGCACAATCTGTTGGCTGCAATTGGTGCACATCCCACAACATCGTACAAATTGGCGCAGATTATGGGGGGGCGGGGGGGACACGTCCCCTCCAATATTTTTAAAGTCATGAAATGTCCCACCCAATAATTCAAGAGCTGTGAATTGTTTTCGACAAAGCTGAACTGTGTCGCGGATCTTCTTTCCCATATCGAATATGAAGCCGAGTGCCAGATTCTGTTTTCTCTGAGAAACCACAGCAAAAAAATCAAAATGAGTGATGAAATTGCAAAATTTCTTTCACTTCTGGTGGCCGGAGTCGCAACTCTTTCGGAGACCCCAACAACCGCGGGCCCCGTCGGCCCATGCCTAAATCCGGGCTTGTTGAATGGGACGTAATGCTGACGGCAGTTCATGAAAATCACGGACAAGGGCGAATGGAAATTTGGCTATGGATGACTAAAGCAAGACAGAAAATTCTGAATCCTGAATTGAAATCTGAAGCTGAAATGAAGAAAGGAGTGTCGTCGAGTCCAGTGTTTGAGATGCGATAGCACTTTCGTGGTTGTTTGGTCGTGTCGTGTTTTAAGCAGCAAATTAGATTTGAAAAGACAACATTCAATGACTGATTTGACGTTGTCTATCTGTTCCGAGTAAACGGGGAATGCAAGGGAAAATGCTCAGATTTTTTTAAAAATTGAGCATTCTGAGCACCATTTGAGGTTCCAGTTTTTCAAAATTTCTTCCCCTTCGGGAGGGGCCACCCCCTCCCCGAACCCCTCCCCCGGCGTTGCGCTTCGCGCAACGCTTCATACAGCAAATAATTTTTCCTCATCGTCCCCCCCCAATATTCAGCATGGATCTGCACCATTGATCGTACATGCGACCTGCCCAGCAAAGGACATGGAAATAATGAAGAAGCCTGCTTTTTATGTTCGTTCCCCAAAGTCCAAGAAATTCAAACGGCATGTCTCTTCACATCCCATGTTTCTCTTTTTTATCTTTTCGACAAGAAAAATCACTGGTAAAAGTGTTAAGTTTGTGAATTTTGAATTTTATAAGTGCATTCTTGTGCAGTGAATGGACCTGACATGCAAAACATCTGGTGTAATCTTCAAATTACTGCCTGTTGGGTTTGTTTAATTTTCCATGGTTTTTTACTCAACTATGTTTAGAAATTGTTGAAAGTTAACAAAATAACTGCAAAAATTAACAAAAAAGGCAGAAGGTCTCACATTTGGGTGCATGAAACACCCTGTTTTCATAATTTACAAACCGTAAGCAGCATCTTTCTTTGCATGAAACACCATGTTTTATTATTTGTGAACTGCTAGCAGCAACTTTTCTTTATTTTAACTGTTTCACATTCTTTACATTTGCACATCAACATGAAACATGTTTGGTTTGTTTAATTTTCAGAGTGCATTTCAAAATGCTCATGGTCCATTCAGTGATTCCCTTCTTTTTGTGTTCTTTAGGTGGCTGGTGTTAAATGGAGCAGATATCCTGTTTTGAACCGGCTGCTCAAGGGTCATCGACGAGGCGAGCTAACAGTTTTAACAGGACCCACAGGTTGTGGAAAAACTACCTTCATGAGTGAATATTCACTGGATCTCTGCATGCAAGGGGTGAGGATACTTGTTTGCAGTGATGCAACATCCAATAAAAAGAAATAAATGAGAACACATATCATGAATTAAAACCTAAAGTTTTCCGCTCTGCACGGGCAGAAATGCATTTCTCAATTTTTATGCATTTCACCATATTCCCCATGTATTTTGCTCCGTCACTGCAACATTAATTGCAAGGTACTTCAATAACATGGGTAGTGTTCGTAAATTCCCGGGAATTTATTTTTGCGGGAATATTCCGGGAATATTCCTTTTTCGGGAATTTTGGGAACAAACGAAAATTGCCGGGAATTTTGGAATATTCCCGGGAATATTCCCTCCTTGGGAATTTTGGGAATATTCCCAGGAATTTTGGGAATATTCCCGGAAATTTTGGGAATATTCCCGGGAATATTGGGATCATTCCCAGGAATTTTGGGAATATTGAGAGGATGATTCAAATTTTGGGAACGGGGACTGGGAATTTTTGGAATATTCCCGATGTATTTTATGATTTTCCTGTGAGAACTTCAATTTTTTCAAACTCAAGTAGTTCGTGGCTGTTGAACAAGATTGTCACATTTTACCAGTTTCCACGAAAATATGAGTCATTTCGCTATCTTCAGCAGACCTACAGGCTGGCGTGAAAATGCAAAATGCACGAAAGCAGCAAAATGTTGAGAATTAATGTAGTTAAACTCAGCCGGGCTGTGAATTCTGTGGTATTCATTTTCTAGGGTAATCCATTGCGAAAGGGCGAATCTAGGGCGGCGTATTTTCAGTGGAAGTTTTGGGCGATTTTTAAACCCGGTTGTTCCTGCTGGCCTGTTTGCGAACGACTTTTTCAAATTCCGATTTTCCTTTCTTTCGAACTAATTGTCTATTCGAAAAATCATACTTCACATTTTGGTAGGTACCACCTCAGTACTTAGCGGAGTTTGTTCAACAGTGAGCAGTTTTGCACCTTTGAAATCTTTGTGTGGGGCTGCTCCCGACTCAGAGACTTGGTAAAATTTTATAAACATCTGCTCCTTCTTGACGAGCATGATGGCATGATCAAGAGTTCTCGATTGCATCTTGGTCTTCAACGCAGCCTCATGTCTGGTTTTGGCAGCTTTTTCTGACGAAATCTTGTCTTGAAATTGCAAGCCGACTGCTCGCATTGGAACTGCATGGGCGGACTGGGTCTAAACTTGCTAACCTGCACACCAAAAGACACAAATGGAAGTTTTCGCTTTGGGCCAACAAAAAGAATTCGTTTCAATTAGTGCTGCAAAGATGTGTCGGTATTGCATGTTCAACGGTCGAAAAGAAGTGGGTAGATGGAAGTTGGTGGAGTGGGGAGTCGCAAATCACACATGTCAATTTTATTTTTCAATGGTGATGTTTCAGGCACCATTTTTACTTCTGTCGTAACCAAGGGTAAAATTTCTCCAGATTTATGGCAAAAGCATAGCTACACAGTACACATTCACAGTCCTGGGTTGAAGGTACACAAGCAAAAGGAGCAATACGGCTCAATGTAGGAGGGGAGAGCAAGCCCACAACAATTAAATTTTGGGAGAGCAGCCATCCTCACCCCTTCACAGCGGAAAATGCATTTATCAAAGTCCAACCCCTTACCCATTTTTTGCCCAATGCCAGTTGCACTGGAGACAGAAAGTCTAAAGCATATGAGAAAACCAAAACTAGGACAAGTGATTACTTCCCATTTTTAATGTGCAAGATATTCAACAGCAAGAATTTTGTCAGAAATTTTAACTGAAAATTCCCGGGAATTTTGGTAACATTTCGGGAATATTCCCTCGAAAACTTTTCAAAGTGAAAAACAGTCAGAAAAATCAACATGAGACTGGAAATATTTCACCTGGGAATTTTGGGAATATTCCCTGAGAACTTTCCCAGAGGGGCGGGAATTTATGCCCAACGCTAGTTGCACTGGAGACAAAAAGTCTAAAGCAGATGAGAACCAAAACGAGGACCAGTGATTGCCAACCTTGGTATTGGTATTTTTAATATGAAATATTCAAAAGCAAGAATTTTGTCATAAATTTTAACTGAAATTCCCGGGAATTTTGGGAATATTCCCGGAATTTTGGGAATATTCCCGGAATATTCCCTTGGAAACTTTTCAAAGTAAAAAACAGTCAGAAAAATCAATATGAGACTGGAAATATTCCCCCGGGAATTTTCATTGAAAATTCCCGGGAATTTTGGGGATATTCCCGGGAATATTCCCTCGGGAACTTTCCCAGAGGGGCGGGAATATTCCGGGAATATTCCCGGGAATTTTGGGAATATTCCCGGGAAATTCCCTCACTCCGAACACTAAACATGGGTGATAACTGATATCTCATGCTTTTGAGGGTGCTCTCTTTTCATTTGGCACACCAAAAATAAGATGTCGGAAAACAGAAAATTACTAAAATAGCACCCAGACATGTATGGAGCTATCATAAATATCTGATTGAACAACCTATCAAAGGCTAACACGAACGAGTTTGTTTATGCCAGGTTCTCTGCAGAAAGACTTCCTCGTCTACCTCCAAAGTAGTCCAAGGCCAGGCCACCCGAATGTAAAAAGGCCAATGATTGGTGCAAATGAGGTTTGGGCAGGCTGAAGTTGTAAGCTGAAATTTCCTCGAAAAAGAGATAATTTAGAAAACATGGAACATTTCAGCAGAAACAGAAAACATGAGATTTAGTTGTTTTTAGCGATGTATTCTAAAACTTTTTTTGTGATGCGTTGTTTTTTGCATGCATTAATGAAAATCTATAAATATCATTGACAGTTCCTAGAGAAAGAAAAATCATCTTCTAGCAATGTCATTCATGACAATAGTCAATAGCGTGTATTGTTCTAATTTATGATTTTGTTTAGTCTCACAACTTACTGAGATGTTGTGCCAGTTTAGGACTCCAAAACAATCGAACATGGATCAATTTATTTCTTGCCTCCCAACATCTCTGATTTACGAAGTCACATATTTTATTTGTTTGTTACTTTTTCTTTTTCCCATTTTAGGTTAGCACACTTTGGGGCAGTTTTGAAATCCGCAATGTCCGCTTGGCTCGAATGATGATGCAACAGTTTTCCGGCTTGGCTCTGGATAGACATCTCGATGTGTTCGATCATTGGTCTGACCTTTTTGAAAAATTGCCAATGTATTTCATGACCTTCCATGGCCAACAAAATGTGAAAAATGTCTTGGATGTGAGTCTTAAAGGTATTTTTACCTTGATTTTGTGCACAACACTCGGTGTGAGTTGTTATGATACATTTGATTTGAAAAAAAATTTAGCAGGAAAAAATTTAAATTTCAAGAATATTTGGCATGTAATGGTCCTGTTAGATGGTGTCAATGTTGCACCCTTTTCATACTCAAAGCATGACAGCAAGATTTTGCTGATCTGCAAAAGTAAGCACATTACCTCATGTAATGCACGATACCGCAAGATGTTACCTACTCGTATGCAGTGAGGTTTCCCGCTTGCATGATTGCACAAGTTGCCTCTGCTGTGAGTTTTCTCACTGGATGTTAGAGAATACGTGATTTCACGAGTTTCATGAATTCCAGAAATCATGCATTCTCTAACATCTAGTGAGAACACTCACAGCAGTGGCAACTCATGGAAGCATGCATTCTCTAACATCTAGTGAGAAAACTCACAGCAGAAAACTAGTGTGAAAACTCACAACAGAAGTTTCTGCTATGAGTTTTCTCACTAGATGTTAGAGATTGCATGCTTCCATGAGTTGCCTCTGCAATGAGTTTTCTCACTCGATGTTAGAGGATGCATGTTTCCATAAGTTGCCACTGCTGTGAGTTTTCTCACTAGATGTTAGAGAATGCATGCTTCCATGAGTTGCCACTGCTGTGAGTTTTCTCACTAGATGTTAGAGATTGCATGCTTCCATGAGTTGCCTCTGCAATGAGTTTTCTCACTCGATGTTAGAGAATGCATGTTTCCATAAGTTGCCACTGCTGTGAGTTTTCTCACTAGATGTTAGGAATGCATGCTTCCATGAGTTTGCCACTGCTGTGAGTTTTCTCACTAGATGTTAGAGAATGCATGATTACACAAGTTGCCACTGCTGTGAGTTTTCTCACTAGATGTTAGAGAATGCATGCTCCATGAGTTGCCACTGCTGTGAGTTTTCTCACTAGATGTTAGAGATTGCATGCTTCCATGAGTTGCCTCTGCAATGAGTTTTCTCACTCGATGTTAGAGAATGCATGTTTCCATAAGTTGCCAATGCTGTGAGTTTTCTCACTAGATGTTAGAGAATGCATGCTTCCATGAGTTGCCACTGCTGTGAGTTTTCTCACTAGATGTTAGAGAATGCATGATTACACAAGTTGCCACCGCTGTGAGTTTTCTCACTAGATGTTAGAGAATGCATGCTTCCATGAGTTGCCACTGCTGTGAGTTTTCTCACTAGATGTTAGAGATTGCATGCTTCCATGAGTTGCCTCTGCAATGAGTTTTCTCACTCGATGTTAGAGAATGCATGTTTCCATAAGTTGCCACTGCTGTGAGTTTTCTCACTAGATGTTAGAGAATGCATGCTTCCATGAGTTGCCACTGCTGTGAGTTTTCTCACTAGATGTTAGAGAATGCATGATTACACAAGTTGCCACTGCTGTGAGTTTTCTCACTAGATGTTAGAGAATGCATGATTACACAAGTTGCCACTGCTGTGAGTTTTCTCACTAGATGTTAGAGAATGCATGCTTCCATGAGTTGCCACTACTGTGAGTTTTCTCACTAGATGTTAGAGAATGCATGCTTCCATGAGTTGCCACTGCTGTGAGTTTTCTCACTAGATGTTAGAGAATGCATGATTACACAAGTTGCCACTGCTGTGAGTTTTCTCACTGGATGTTAGAGAATGCATGATAACACAAGTTGCCTCTGCTGTGAGTTTTCTCACTTGATGTTATAGAATGCACGATTCCACGAGTTGCCTCTGCTGTGAATTTTCTCACTAGATTATAGTGAATGCATGATTCCACGAGTAAGTCTTCTGCTGTGAGTATCCTCACTTGCATGTTCGAAAATGTTCACAAGTTGGAAAGATTTTTTTCTTCTTTGGAACTTCGCTTTTATCACTTTGCATCAAGCATGGTTTGCTGTTTTGTTTTAGTTCGCCAACATCGCTTTGGCCCATCTATGTTTGCTACTTGCAATTGATGTCGCCCAACCATGTATTTCCAATCTTGGGCATTTGTGCAAATGTTTAAATCCAAATGTTCAAGTGCTTAGAAATGCCGTAGAAAATTCATGGAATATTTTGAAGATACATGATATCAAATGTGCTTTTTAATTTGTGTGGACTTTATTTTTTTCGAGAAACTTGTTTTCGAGACACTTGCCATAACTTTTTCTCACGGGTGAATTCTAAATGTGTAGTGGTTTTCATGTTCCCTGTTTGCATCTGTTTTTTTCTTTTCTTAGGCCATGTCACATGCTGTCTATATGTACGACATTTGCCACGTTGTTATGGACAATCTTCAGTTTATGATGGGGATGATCGAAGATCCAAAAACTGTTGACAGGTTCTGGAAGCAAGATGCAATTGTGGCGGCATGCAGAAGCTTCGCTACAATGCAAAATTGTCATGTTACACTTGTCATTCATCCAAGAAAGGTTACTCTGCCCTTCTTTTTCTCCTTGCAATTTTCTCACTGCTCTGTTGAAATTGGGCACTTCTGCTTGGAGGGGGGGCAAAAACAAAACCAAACTGCATTCCTGACCACTTGAAGATGCTAACTTGACAGTATAAGTGTTGAAAAAGTGCAAAACTGCACCACCCACAGGCTGTGGCAGCAAGCTGTTGCCCCTGACACTTCTCCCCTCTCCCTCCTGCCTCTCTCTCTCACTGTCTCTCTCTCCCCCACCCTCCTCTCACTCTCAATTTTCTGTCTTCCAAGATAGTGCGTGAGGAGTGTGCAGTATGCTAACCAAAAACTAAAGTGAAATTTCTCCAAAACCGAGTGAATGTAAATAAGAATTTACCAAAGGAGAATGTAAGTAAGTCAAGTGGAATTGGGTGTGGCTGAAATATTGACTCACAATGAAGGACTGAATGGCAAAACTAAAAGGATGTGGGCTAACGGATTGCCTCACCTGGTGGCGTGAGGCTGAGATGTTCATACAAGACCAGCCACTTTCCTCGGTTATTTTATTTTTCTTTTTTTCCTTTGAGCAAGGGACAATCGGCAGGCTGCAGACTTTTTACAGCATTCTTGTAATTTGGTGGCCGAACGTGTTTTATGATCACAAAATACCCCAGACAAGTTCCTGCTGCCTAACTCATTTTTTGGAAAACAATGCTGTTGTCCCATGATGAAAACTCCAGGGACAGAGTTCCACCTGGCAATTGCAGTTTTGACAGTGTGTTCACCATCGGAGCTGGCTGGTTGTTTGACCCCGCTTGTGATGCCGGTTGTCTCGAGGAACATGCATCTCTGTGTTCTCTACTTGCCTGCGATGTGTACCACAGTAAAGAAACAACTTGATGTTTCAACATATACGATCGCATTTAATGCTGATTTTTTGTGGTGATGGCCCAGGGTATTTAATTTCTCTATTCTATCAGTTTTTGCAGCCTGGACGACAAAAGTGCATTTTGACTATGGAAACTATGCAGTGATCGAAGTGTAACGAGAAAAAGGGCAGGTAAACTGAAGCAAAGATGAGGGCACTTTAATGGCAATGAAAAAGAAATACGTGTCCAGAAGCCCATTCCCATGCACTTCAACCACTGAATCTATGACAATGATGATGAGTGAGTCAATTCACTCTGCAGGCTCAGCTTGATGAGTGAGTCATTTTTTTCT
>JASGXE010014205.1:0-17211 GCA_030068105.1 Sinentomon sp. SZTP_YWyxl | reverse complement strand
TTTGTCAATGGCGGCAGTCAATCAATTTCACTGAAGTCTGAAGATGTTCGGAACTGTGTAAGTAACAAGATAACAAGAAGATGAAGAACTGAGGGAGAAGAAAATAGGTTTATTTTCACATTGGCACCACAGGGGATTTCCAGAACAACTTTTAGATCTTACCGCATCAACTCCAAACTCGTCCCATTTACATATACCGGAAGAGAAGTTATGTTGGTTGGTAAATCAACATTGTTGGCTGACACATAGCTTGTGACTCGGCAAAAGTAATTGGGCCTGTTACCCACCAATTTCAAGGACTAGTGTGAGATGGAACTTGATCAAATAAAAAAAAATTACAAGAATAACCGAGGCAAACCACTCAAGACCAGGAAATGAGACACTCATCTGAGCAGAAGAGTTCATGTCCAGTAGAGAAAGTTGTGTGTGGAAGCACAAACATATCAACTTGTGACATTTCGTTCAGGTTCTCAGCCAGATTCAGTTAGAGAAGTTGACCCTGTGACTGACCTTGTATACAAACCAGACAAACGCCAATGTGCACCACAGTTCATTCGCCGCCTCCAAGTTGGGCCTGCATAAAAGCAATACCGAACATTCTGGAAATCAAAGAAGGAACTTTTCTGTGACGACTGTGGAGGTGGTGCGAACCATTGCGCTGATTGAACAAGCGGCGCCCTCGATGTCATGCACTCCCCCATGCACTGTGAAAAACAGGCTTGGAAGGATTCGGCAACTTCTTTTATGGGCACGACGAGCCCAAAAACAGTGAGAGTGGGGAAGCTAATGCCACCTGAAAGAAGATCGACTCGATCGCAAGAAGATTGGCAACAACAAAGGAGAACTTCAGAAAAGTGACATATTACTCCATATTCACTGAGGTAACTTTTTGGACGCAGTGATGGGCTCTTAAGTGGGGCCCATGTCCCAGACCAAACAGCAAGTAAAACCCGAAACTCTATGGAGAACAGTCCAGCCAAGTCCAGCTGCGAATAATGAGGTAAAGCATCATTCTGAGCCTCAAAAAAAAAGATTCAACAAGCTCTTGTGACTCCCTTAAATGAACACATTCCGCAAGAACCTCAGGAGGACAAACACATATTTTGCATACGTATGGCAAACTCTGCTTTCGAGTCTGGATGCCTTGCGTGGAACAAATGCAAGTGCTCTGGAAAATGAAATCGCACTTCTGCATGGTGAAAAAGCACAATAAAAAAGTCCACTGCCCCAGGGTCATCACGCAAAGCAAAACATTTGGGCCTTATGGCATCACAAAATGACAACGACAATCACGTACTAAGCCTAGTTGGAACGCATTTCGTTCAACTCCAGAGCACAATAGATCATAGTACGTGATCTAATTACATTCCCAAGCCGAAACACTGCACACACGCCCCCACCAGAAGTAAAATTACCTACAAGTGCAAGGAAAGAAAGGAAAGAAATGATATCAGAAGACTTGTGCAAACGCACTGGTCACCAAACAAGTAGGCAGCACATGAAAAAAACTTCGAGCGTGCGTTTATGAAGGTGTTTGGCTATTTGTCGTTGGCGACAGCAGGCGACTCCGAATGGACTTCAGGGGACTGGGGGAATTCTTCTATCAGGAAGACATTAAATTGAAACACAAAGTTAAGACACAGCTTGAAGTCCCAAGATGAAAGATAAAGCACACAGGTTTCCAATTGATCCAGATGCCTGCCACATTTGTTCCAACGCTGCCGCCCCTCCTCTTCTCTCTCATATGGAGAAGATTTCGAGGCAAAACAAGCCTGATGGAGGAGCGCCAAGGGAGGGGGTTGTCAGATCCCCTGGCAGGTTTGTAAACCCGCGGAATTTTGAGAATTCCTCAACAAGTGAAAATTTAATCAGAATGCTGATGCCCCCACATTTCGACACCCAAATTCAAAGACTGGCTAATCACCTGCCTCCTGATTTGGACAACATCTCAATCTAAAGAGTCGAAATTCAATATCACCCGAATTCCGACACCCATCTCCCTAAATCGACTGACATCAATTTACCCCAGAGTCCGACAAGCTCCACCCACCAAATCTAAATTCCAAATCAATTGCCTGAAGATGGAGGCGGATGGGAAAAATGAGTCAATGCACTTGGTTTAACAGCATGGATAGCAAGTGACAGCCTCATTCAGGCCAAAGAAGCAATCAGAATCAACCTGGTTTGCAGGCTCTGAAAAATAAATAAATACGGAAGCACGTGATGCAAGAAAAAATTCGTTGTGGGCTCACATCGTTTTGGAAAACCATTCCTTTGAGAGTTAATTCACATCAACACAGTGAGAGCAAACGGCGCATGGTCGCCCTGGGCCATGGCCATGCACCATTTGCGGCCGCCTGTCTGGTCCTGCCACTGCTCCATTGTCAAAATGGAACAGGGTGACGCACAGGTCGGAGAAATACTTTTGACAAGCACGTTGTTTTGTGTCGCACCCATGCGTCACAAAACAACTCCGCAAAAAGAACAGGCCGCCATTTGAAACCGTTGTTGCAAGTGGCACTTTCATTTCTGCTGCAATGACGGAAGCAAAGACAGAAGAATGTCTGAATGTGAACGGTTTAAGTTATTGGGAGGGCACTGTACTTACCGGTGAACGGCGGGCCACCTTTGATTCCGTTTGCCTTTTGTGATCGAAAGCAGGTCAACAATGACTCGGGAGGAGAGACAAACGAGAAGAAAACATATTTTTCAAAATGCCATGATTTGAGAAAGACGCCTCGCGGGAAAATTTGGCCAGATTTTCAAGCGATCTGAATCACGTTCGAGTGTATGCGTATCATTTGAAACTTCAGAATTACCTCAAACTACTTAAAAAGCAATGTGCATGGGCTTCCCTCCCTGCTGCTTCCCATCCACTGACGACCGGTTTGTTTCCCACAGTGGGTGAGGTTCAGAGAGCCAGAGGGCGCAGGGAGGTGAGCCCGACTGGTCCATTTTCGCATCACATTTGCAAAAATGGATTGAGCAAAAAAAAAAAGAACAGCATAAAATCACAAAATTGGTCATTTTGAAGCCAATTCAAGCGTCCCGAGCGCTCGCACCTGCCAAGCAAAACTGGTACCCATCAATATTGGGAGCAGGCAGGATAGAAAAAGAACAAATGCGATTTTTGTGTTTCCTCAACGACAAGGAGTAAAATGGAGCAAGTGTATAGTGGCGGCGGAAAAAGATTACTCATACATGTGTTTTTTCCATTTGATTGTTGCCTCCGAAACTTTTTTTTCTTTCTTTTTACTCTTATGCATTTGGTAGAAATTAAAGCGCCAAATTGCAACGGAGCTTTCTAGAGGTGTCAGATTTTGACATTAGTGATGAAAGAGGATCTTTTATTTCTACAGCATGGAGTTTTTGCTAAAATTTCAAGAATGGTAATTTTTCACATGTATGGGTAATCTTTTTCCGCCGCCAGTATACCCCCACCCTCCTTGACTGTCTATGTCTATTCTGTCTCGTCACCAAAAAAGGAACACTTTGGAACACATGTCCACAAAATCATTCTTGCTCGCATGAATTGTGTCGGTTCCACTGTGGTCAACACAACCTTATCCTAATCAAGCCCTAACCTATCACCTGACCAAATCTATCCAGCCACCCTCACATAACCCATGTTGACCTCAACCGAATGGCCCAGTTCAGCTGATTCGAAAAGAAATGAGATATACGTGTTCCAAAGTGTGACAGACACGAAATCAAATGAAACAAGGCACCGTCAAAGAAAACATTTTGGAAGCAAACACAGTTGAGCCGAATCACAATGGGCAGATTTTTTGCATCATCAGAGTTTTTTCGATATTCTGCCCTAAACAGATTTGCAGTTGCAACAATGGGCAATGGCTTCAATGTTGTCCTTTGCACAGCAATGGCTTCAATGTTGTCCTTTGCACAGATTTGCAGTTGCAACAATGGGCAATGGCTTCAATGTTGTCCTTTGCACAGCAATGGCTTCAATGTTGTCCTTTGCACAGATTTGCAGTTGCAACAATGGGCAATGGCTTCAATGTTGTCCTTTGCACAGCAATGGCTTCAATGTTGTCCTTTGCACAGATTTGCAGTTGCAACAATGGGCAATGGCTTCAATGTTGTCCTTTGCACAGCAATGGCTTCAATGTTGTCCTTTGCACAGATTTGCAGTTGCAACAATGGGCAATGGCTTCAATGTTGTCCTTTGCACAATCAGTTTTGGACATACGATCAAAAACTTAATGCAAAATTCTGTCCATTATATCGCAGCTTTACGTAAAACGCAACATATCACAGCATGTCACAGCCCTTTCAAGTAATGTCCCCAACCGACCTCCCAAATTTTGCCCAATACCATGCCATGACAGTGCAAACATTGGGTATACCATCAGCAACAGTTTCAAAATGTTGTTAAATCCGATCAGAGTAATTAGGCCCATTTATGTAATGTTAGGCACAAAAATATATTGAGGATATCAAAAGCTTGTTTGCTCAGGTGTTTCAAACATCCTGCAGCCAACTATGGACACAAGAAATCCAATCCACTTCATCCACCCCGGTGCCCCACTATCGCCAGATGCGTGTAGTCCGGTTGTTTTTGGCTTTTCTGACAAGTCACGTGACAAGCCTGGCTTGACTTCCAAAAACATGCTCAGCTTCGGAATACAGTAATTCTCGTTACACAGAGGGTGATATGGTACAATGTTTGAGAGCACAAACATGTTTGAGGGCGACAGCGTGCAAACAACACAAGTTGACGAGTGACAGTACAGGACAGCCCACAAACATTTGGTTGGCTGCAGTGGATAAACTGATCCAAACCAGGACGTTTTTTTGCGACAAAGTTTGCATTCGCAACCTGCAATAAATTTGGTGGAACTATTACTAACGGGACGTGATTTTCGTTTTGCCTTCGCTTTTATCTTATTTGAAGCTAACCAAACCTGATCTAACCCCTCCCCACACCGCCTAAATAAGGTTGCTTGCTGTCAACCTACTTCTTGATGTCCGACCTTTGCCTTTTATCCATCAACTGTTTCATATCCGCCAATAAGACCCTAAAAACGTCCCAAGAGTTCGCGTGTCCACATGCAGCTGCCGATTGCAAAGTTCAACCATTTTCTACATACCTACTGCCATATGGAACTGATCCAAACACAATCAGCCTCATAGATTCGGCACCCTATTCTTGAAAGATAGGATACAGCTCCCCACCTTCCGGAACTTTCCGAGACAGCCTGGTGTGGTGGCAGAACATGACTTAGCCAAGGCTATACGTGCGTGCTTTCCAAGCAATGTGCAAACCGAATTCGGTCTGGGTCGGACTAACTTTTAACCTGTTGAGGCGACTGAAAGCCAGCAGTTGCATCAGGGTCTGCAGGCTAGGGCGTGCTTCAGGGTTGCTAGGTATGCAATGCATTTGCTAGCAGACACCCTTCTCTTGCAACCAAACAGTCACGCCTGCTCCACAGGGATAAGACAAGGAAAAATACAAAAGGGTCCGTGTCGTGCTTGTCGTGACTGCCCAACGACAGTGACATGGACGGGACACGAGGAAAGGTGACAGAAAGGCAATTACCAACAGACAGCCATTACTTGCGGCCTCTCTTTGTGTTTTCAACACTGTCAACCTCACCAATGACTGCACACGCTGTTGAAACTTGAAACGGCATTGAAGGGCTTTCTTCCACCACTTTCTTCCTCAGGTCGTTTTTTTCAACAGGAAAATTAAAATAAAGGAGATTTGCACCGAATTTGTTGCAAACTCGCAAAGGACGGACGGACGGATTTCCTTCTTCTCATTTCTACAAATCACGATTTCTCATCCTCAAATCAACGTCAACAGTGATGCATCATCACCCGCACCTATACCATAGATACAATGATGTTTGGATTTAAGATTGCATGCAATCTTATGCAATCTATGCAATCTAATGCAATCTTAAATCAAGAATCATTGCCACAGATAGGTATTCAAGATGTCCGGAAATTGATGGAGAAATGGAAACAAAATACGAAAAGGTAAGCAGGTAACAACACCCGTATTTATTCCAAAGACGAACATCAACAACTGACATGTGGAGTGGATCAAGTGTGCGAGGACGTGATTAGCGGAGACAAATGACCCTCAAGTGGAAAATACAAAGTGAGGGACACACATTGGAGCGCGTGGTCGCCCTGGGCCATGGCCATGCACCATTTGCGGCCGCCTGTCTGTTCCTGCCACTGCTCCATTATCAAAATGGAACAGGGTGCACGCAAAGGTCGGAGAAATACTTTTGACATGCACGCAGACAAATGGGACACCCATGCGACACAAAACAACACACCGAAAGAACAGGCTGCCATTTGAAACCGTTGTTGCAAGTGGCACTTTCATTTCTGCTGCAACGACGGAAGCAAAGACAGAAGAATGTGAACGATTCAAGTAATTGGCAGGGCACTGTACTAACCGGTGAACGGCGGGCCACCTTTTGATTCCGTTTGTCTTTTGTGATCGAAAGCAGGTCAACAATGACTCGGGAGGACTGAGGAGAGACAAACGAGAAGAAAACATATTTTTCAAAATGCCATGATTTGAGAAAGACGCCTCGCGGGAAAATTTGGCCAGATTTTCAAACGATCTTGGAAGCACGTTCGAGTGTATTCGTATCATTTGAAACTTCAGAATTACCTCAAAGTACTTAAAAAAGCAATGTGCAATGGGCTTCCCTCCCTGTTGCTGCTTCCCATCCACTGACGACCGGTTTGCTTCCCACAGTGAGTGAGGTTCAGAGGGCCAGAGGCGCAGGGAGGTGGCCCGACTGGTCCATTTTCGCATCACAACATTTGCAAAAATGGATTGAGCAAAAGAAAAAGAACCGCATAAAATCACAAAATTGGTCATTACGAAGTCAATTCAAGCGTCCCGAGTTCGCGCATGCACCTGCGAAGCAAAACTGGTGTACATCAGTGTGATGGGAGCAGGATGGAAAAAGAACAAATGCGATTTTTGTGCTTCCTCAACGACAAGGAGCCCACCATCCTTGACTGTCCATGTCAAATCTGTCTGGTCACCAAAAAAGGAACACTTTGGAACACCTGACCCCAAAATCATTCTTGCTCGCATGAATTGTGTCGGTTCCACTGTGGACAACACAACCTTATCCTAACCAAGCCCTAACCGATCACCTGACCGATCCAGCTACCCTCACATAACCCATGTTAACCTCGACCGAACATGGCCCAGTTCAGCTAATTAGAAAAGAAATGATAATCCGCCCAGGCCATGTTTTGTCCGACAGATATACCTGCGTATTCCAAAGTGTGATAGACACGAAATGAAACAAATCACCGTCACAAAGCAAAACATCTGGGAAACAAACATAGTTGAACCGAGTCAGAATGGGCAGGTTTTTTGCATCAGAGTTTTTTAGACTATTTAGATCGTCCGTCCAAAACAGATTTGCAGTTGCAACAATGGGCAATAGTCAATGCTTCAATGTTCTCCTCTGCACATTGTTGCATTGACAATGTGTTCTCCTCTTCAATGTTCTCCTCTGCACATTGTTGCATTCCCATTGCACATTGTTGCAAGTGACAATCTGTTTTGGACAGATGATCAAAAAAACTAGGGATGTACCTAATGCAAAAATCTGTCCCACTTTTTGTCGCGGCTTTAAAACGCAATATCACAGCATGTCACAACCCTTCCAAGTATCGTCGTCCACCGACCTCCCAAATTTTGCCCAATACCATGCCATCACAGTGCAAACATTGACAGCAGTAGCAGTTTCAAAATGTTGTCAAATACGATCAGAGAACCGAATTAGCACTGTTTATTTAATGTAATGTTATTATTATTTTATTATTATATAATGTTAGGCACTAAAATGTTTCGGATATCAAAAGCTTATTTGCTCAGGTGTTTCAAACATCCTGCCGCCAACTGACACAAGAAATCCAATCCACTTCAGCCACCCCGGTTCCCCACAATCACCAGATGCGTGTAGTCCGGTTGTTTTTGGCTTTTCTGACAAGTCACGTGACACAACTGTAAACAAAACAGACGGAGCGGTAGGCAACTAAAGCCTGGCTTGACTTCCAAAAACAAGCTTAGCTTCGGAATACAATACTCGTCAACAGAGGGTGATATCGTACAAACATATTTGAGAGGGCAAACACGTTTGAGGGCGACAGCGAGCAAATAACACAAGTTCAGAGACAGTCCAGAAACAATTGGTTGGCTACAGTGGATAAACTGATCCAAAGCAGGACGTTATTTTTGCGGCAAAGTTTGCAATTAGCAACCTGCAAGAAATTTGGTGGAACTATAACTATAACGGGACGTGATTTCCGTTTTGCCTTCGCTTTTTTCTCATTTGAAGCTAACCAAACCTGATCTAACCCCTCCCCACACCGCCTGAATAAGGTTGCTTGCTGTCAACCTACTGCTTGTTGTCCGACTTTTGCTTTTTGTCCAGCAACCGCTTTGATATCCGCCAATAGAAACCTGAAAACGTCCGTGAAGACCGCCTATCGACATTGCAGCTGCCGATTGCAAAGTTCAACTATTTACTACATGCTGCCATATGTAACTGATCCGAACACAATCAGCCTCCTAGATTCGGCACCCCATTCTTGAAAGATAGGATACAGCTCCACCTTTCTGAACTTCAGAGGCAGCCTGGTGTGGTGGCAGAACATGACTAAGGTGGCCAAGGCAATACGTGCGTGCTTCCCAAGCAATGTGCAAACCGAATTTGGTTTGGGTTGGCCTAACTTTTAACTTGTTGAGGCGACTGGAAGCCAGCAGTTGCATCAGGGTCTGCAGGCTAGGGCGTGCTTCAGGGTTGCTAGGTATGCAATGCATTTGCTCGCAGACACCCTTCTCTTGCAAGCAAACAGTCATGCCTACTCCACAGGGACAAGGAAGAATACAAAAGGGTCCGTGTCGTGCTTGTCGTGACTGCCCAACGACAGTGACATGGACGGGACACGAGGAAAGGTGACAGAAAGGCAATTACCAACAGACAGCCATGACTTGCGGCCTCTCGTTGTGTTTTCAACACTCTCCACATCACCATGTCACCAATGCACACGCCGTTGAAACAGCATTGAAGGGCTTTCTTCCATCACTTTCTTCCTCAGGTCGTTTTTTCAACAGGAATATTTAAAATAAGGGAGATTGGCGCCGAATTTGTGCAAGCTCGCAAAGGACGGACGGACGCCAAAGGAAGCATTACCTTCTGCTCATTTCTGCAAATTACGATTTCTCACCCTCACTCAGATCAACGACAACGGTTATCCATCATCACCCGCACCTATACCATAGATACAATGATGCTTGGATTTAAGATTGCATACAATTTTAAGCAATCTATGCAATCCAATGCAAATCCAAGCATCATTGCCATAGTTAGGTAGGTATTCAAGATGTCCGGAAATTGATGGAGAAATGGAACCAAAATCCGAAAAGGTAAGCAGGTCACAACACTCGTATTTATTCCAAAGACGAGTATTTATTCCGAAGACGAATACATACTAACATGTGGAGTGGATCAAGTGTGCGACGACGGTGATTAGCGGAGACAAAAATGACCCTCAAGTGGAAAATACAAAGTGAGGGACACAGAAATTGGATGAGGTGTGGCAAGAGTGGTGGCAGCCCAGAGAACAGATGTGCAAAATTCGTGGCCCACATAATATTATTCTGGGTTAGCCAACAAATTGGTGAAATATCTGAAGGCAGGATTGCAACATCCACAGCCTTTTGTCCTCATGAAAGGAGTCCACATCCTTGGCCAAAATGGAAAAAGAGACGTGCATTCATGCCTGATGCGTCAACGTGGCAATTATTTACTGGTTTCACAGAGATTAGACATTTTTGATTGGTGGAAAAGGAGCCCAGGAGGTGAGCTCCCCTCGGCGGAGAGATGTGGTCCTGATTTTACCCGCAATTGCGGGTAAAATGCGAAATCAGATGGAGATATACATGGAAGCGCTTTTACCCGCAACTTTACCCAGACCAGATCTCTCCGACGCCTGTCATTGAGGGGAGAGAGAAGCTGACTGCAAGCATTGTCCGCAACAAAACAGGATGGATCACATGAATCAAAGATTTTTTTTCAATTTCTGACAACCAAGGTCCTCCAAGCACATGTGAAAAATTGGCCACACTTGCACGTTTGACTGACTGAGACTGACTGGCTTCAATGATATTTGCAACCATTTGAAAGATTCAATCAAATTAAGTTCACAAAAATTACCAACGGGACTGACTGCATAACCGAGCGAAGAAAGTTGATTGCAGAACGGCAGCTGACAGATGACGACGACTTGAGGCGAATGGTTGGCACATGCTTAAGACAGGATCGAAGGCCTTACCTGAAATCAACGAGCAAACATTGCAAACTGCCCATCTTTCAGCTGTCCAGCCCACATGCGGGGCAGGAAACCATGCAAGAAAGAATGCCTTGTTGAAAAATGACCTGTCCAATCACAATCAGCTCAAGACTCGCCAGGAGGTCCATTTCACGCCAATTACCAAGAAGGTCAGCAAGAATGAAGAAACGAAGACGAAACTCACTCACTGGTTGTAATTTTACCAAATTAAAAGTTGGGAGAATGAATGGGCCCCACATAACCATCAAACAAAACTGCTGGAAACATCAATCAAGACTTTCACAAAACAGTGAACGACTCAATTGTTGCTGCTGGATTTGGCCCCCAACTTGCTCCAGGCACCCAGCCCCAGCGCCATCAAATAAATCTCTCTATGCCAAGATATCTGGATTCCAAAGCAAACCCGCAATCTTGGGAGCAAAAGCACAGCCTCTTGGCCGACCTTCACGGGTGGCGGGTACTCGCTGTTAGGGCAAAAACCTTATCACATTAATAAATTGATTCATCAAGTAAATTCCAACATGAATTGGCTTTGCTAGTTTTGTGGCAAAATGGAAAGGGATTTTCCTTGTGACCAGCAGTTTAAAGAAGTCAATCGGTGCAAGGAGGTAACGTATAGGTACCTGGTTCGAATGGAGTTTCAGTTCGAATGACGTTTGGTTCGAAAATTCGAACTAAAAACCGTTCGAACTTGATACCATTCGAACCAAACTCCGTTCGGACTGAAGTACAGGTACATGATGCCGACCACACAAATCCTTGGGCGAAAGGCCAGAGGCCCGCCTCAGAGACCCCAGTCTATCCCCCCACCCCCCACACAAATCCGGGCGTTCCACCCAAATCTGTTTGACCCATATTGTCCTTCCCCCCTCCGTGCAAAGCTCCAACTCCAAGAATGCAACGAAAACAATTCGCAACTCTCGATTACAGCAGGCAGGCGAAAAGCCACGGTCAAGATGGATCCCTCATGAAACCGTGTTCAAGCACAATCTCACCAGCCCACAATCTTCCCAGCCCTCAAAGCCGCAATTCATCATTTGCCATTGTGAGTAGACAGCCATACGACTGGTGGCTCGGCAGTAAACCTTGTTGCACACCTTGGGCTCACAAAGAGAACAATGCCCCATTATCGCAGTCCAACTCCGCTCTGCATTCAATCGAAACAATTTCTCAGAAAACATTCAAATTCTCAGGAAAAATTCGACAGAAACAAATTCAACTTGCAAGGAAAAAGTTGGTTAATTCGGTTAAATTCCGCTAAATTCGGAATTAAATTAGGTTAATTTCTGAAGCCGTCTCAAAGCTGAAGAGAAAATATGACGAGAAACAGATGGAATTGAATCCAGGGATACAAATTGCACCAGTGCAGAAATAATAATTGCAATATCACCTTGGAAAATAGCTAAATTTTCCACCTGCAATGTGAATGGAGGCTGCAGGTATTTGTTGTCAAAACAATGTTTTAGCCTTTACTTCAGATTACGAGGAAGGAAATAATCAAAAGAGAAACAGTACCCATAATCATAAATAATACTCTGTCCAACAAACACAACCATCACAGAGAATCAAGTAGGTGGGCCACAGATTACAGATTCGTTCATCTCTCCTATGGGAATACCTGTAGTTGGTCGTGGCAGGTACCTACCTACCTACCTGTGGCAGTTGGCCCGCATTTCACGAGCCAGCCGCAATAATTTTTGGGCGTGGCAGGATAAAATAAAAAAATCTGGACAAATCAAAGTGGATATATTTTTCTCTCGTGCATGTCTGATGTCCGTCGACCTGTTTGAAATATGAGACCCAATAAAAAACACAGCAGGAACACCTGATGTCTCCAACCAAAAGGATATATTCACTCTGTCTCTGAGCGACCTCACCTCACCTCACCTCACTCACCTCACCTCACATCACCTCACCTCACCTGTCGTCGTTCCATGGAGGCAGACAGATTGATAGGTTGACCTACCTACCTGTGGCAGTTGTCATTGTCCATGGAAAATCCAATCTCTCAGGTCAGGAGTGTAAATTATAGGTACTTATGTTGGACAGTCATTTCCTTTAAAATTGGTCCACATAAGATTTTTGTTGCGAATATTTCCAAACAGGAAAAATAACAGTGCTAGATTGCAATTCACTGTGCATTCAGAGAAGTCACAAGACGAAAGTCGGCGTTACCTATCAACTTTTCCGGCGCCCAACTAAATTTGACAATTTCAAAGGAAATGAGACAGCTGTGAGGGTACAAGATTCCAGAATCATGCACAAGAATGGAATGCCTACACAGGGTGAAGAGTTCCGATGGGTTCCTGTTGAATTGAAAATTTAAAAACTCTAAATCTAAATAATTGAATATGGGTGTTCACTTGAAATATGGCGAAACGCTTTCGACCCACTGTCAACGGAAGTTCCCAGCCGACGGCCTTCGTCCTGCACGGCAACATGATGGCTGCCTCAGTTCTCCAATTGTTTTGGGGAAAAACAATAATTTCATGGCGCCAACAAGAGAAGTGGGTGAGGTTCGACGAACGAAGTTTCAGGTCAAAATCTAACAACTTCTGTTCTTCCCCAGTGCGTCAGTTGTTTTTGGTTGAGAACTTAGGCACACGCCACACACACCCTGTACCTACATTTCCGTGACACCCTGTACCTAGATTTCCGTGACACCCTGTACCTACATTTCCGTGGATGTGCGCGTGCGATCAAAAAGGTGGGGTGTGTGCACACAAGCACACACACAGACATGGATAAAATGGCATGACTTGAGCGTGAGAGTGCTGCTGATAGACGGGCAACCATGCTAAAAAAAATTCAAATCAAAATTGAAATGAAATGAGAAGCTGGCATATCAGATTGATTTCTGAAAAATGTCAGCAAAGTGTTAGCGTAAGTGCTGCCTGGCCGTTGTGTGCAGTAGGCCAACCAAATGTAATGTAATGAGTAAAGTAATGAAAGCGAAACTCCTTGAAGTGTCAGCGAAAAATAAAGTGCCCACTGCCTGGATCATGACGGCTGAGAAAATGGTGTGGTGGGTATAAAACTGCGGAACAAAAAATCTGACGCCTGTCGTGTCCGTTATAAGTTAAGCGACGTCCAAGGGCTATCAAGAACAATTTTTTTCATCGTAATGTAATGGACTACCACTACCTAAACGCCCCCACCTGCCTGGTTACATGCAAAAAGAACAAAACGCTTTTTTATTGCTGATTGCTGTCGCTTTGCGATAAAAATTATTGCAACACCCAACACGACACGATTGTGAATGAATGGAGAAAAGGCCCTGAGATCATGCAGCATGCCATGCCGGTGATGGAGGAAAGGAACACCCACCATGACAGGACAGGACAGGACACCTCTGGCCTGGCCTGACTCACGAAACTGTTAATGCCAACTGCCGGAGAGTGGATTGGAACTGCAGGCAGAGAAAAAATCAATTCTGCTCGTTTTGGCAACACAGGGTGGTTTCTTGGACCGGGTGGTTCTGTGCCAGAATTCAGGCGCTTGGCCAATTCCACTCTTGCCTAATGAAGGCAGCCAATAACCCTTCTTCTTGGGAACCTTGTTGGAAACTTGGGTGCAAGGAGGAACAAATCCCCTTAACTAAGCTTTGGGCGTTCTTTTAAGAGGCTACCTTTTCCTGTTTGAAAACCTTTCTGGGAGAACATCCCCGAAGACGGACAAAGAACCTTTCTCTGGGAACATTCCCTTTGCTCTGAAGAGCCACCAAAGAATCCCGTACTGGGAACATCACCTGAAGAGCTGTAAAAACCTTTTTCTGAGAACATATGTACCCAAGTCATGGACTTGCGTGAAGGGTAGGTTGGTTGGTAACTGCGTGCCTACCTATATGAGAACCACATTCCGGGAACATCTTCTGAAGTTCTGTTCTGCTGAAAATTTGATTCTGCGAGGCGCGAGCATCACCTTCACAGAGGTAGGTAGGTACCTACCTGCTGAAAACAGCTTCTTTCCATACATTGATGCGAAAACGACATGAACAACGAAACTTAGTCTGAATATGAACTGCTTTTCTTGGCTTTCAAGAAACCGTGTGAGGAAAACGTCCCAGACCAGGATTGCCACTCAAAATCCAAAGAGAATTCCCTGGATTTTCCAGGTCCTAACCCCGGTCCTAAAACCTGGGTAAAAAGTATTCCCACGATGAATGCGATGGCCTCCACCTCCCCTAAATAGGCCTAGCCATTCACGATTCCACCAGAGAGTGCATTTCGTGATAACACTTTACATAGGTACCTACCTAGGTACCTAGGCACTTAAATTCATTTTCTTTAATCTGAATATCTGGTGCATTCGAATTTGTGAAGAAAAGAAAAAATGATTGGGATACACACCTTGAACAACATCAATTATTGAGCATGTCTGTGAGGTCAAAAACAACAGAAAATTTTTGTTTTCAAAATTCTTAGATGCATGAAAACATGCTAAAAACTACAAGAAAAGTTCCTCTTATTCCCCGGATTTTCCCATTTTTCCAGGAGGGTGGCAACCCTGCAGAAAATCCTTTTTTTGTAGCATCATTAAATTGGGAACACATGCCAAGAAGCTGGAGCAATTTTTGTCCATGGCTTATGAATTGGTATCTTTATCTGTGTTTGGACTTACCTTTCCTTTCAATGCCAAAATTTAATCATTCGTTCCATCGATTCCTTGGAAAGTTCGGTCTTCCTCGGAAGGCTCTATCGAACCTATGGGAGCCAACGATTGTCATGCATATTTGAAATCTCCCACTCGACCACCATCTGACACACCTCGACCACCATCTGACACACCTTGCTGCTTATTCGCAATGCGAACCATAGAAGCTGATATCACAATAAGCCCAAAGACGTCATCACAGGAACTAAATAGGCTTCCGTTTTGTTTATTGAACTTATTTGAAACAAAACTCCTTTCGAAACCAAGAAATGTAATTTTTATCAAATTTTAATGCATGGAACATCCAGATACTGTAGAAAGCCTCGGTATTTGAAACAAAAAATCTTTTGCACCTGAAGAAATGTCAATGAGACAAATTTTTGTGCATGGACCACCCAGTTGGATGGAATCTAATTTTCTCAAGGAATGTCAATTTTGATCAAACTTAAATGCACAGACCAGGCAAGTTGACCCAACAACACAGAGACCCAAAATACGGAGGGCATTCAGAACGTTTTGAGCCAATTTTTCATGCCTTGGTATCAAAATTTGGTTCATTTTTGAAATGTACCTAAAAGATTTTTCAGGTTGATCCATTGTTTATTTTTTATTTCACGGCCATTTCAAAAAGAGTTCCGCAACAGTGCCAACAGTCAGAAACAGACAAAACCAGTGAATGTGGAAAACATCTGTTTCATCGAAAGGTGCATTTTTGATCGAATTTCGAAACTGCAATTGGTGTTGAAAACTTTTGAACGCACTCGGAAAGTGGGGAGAATTCCAGGTGATCATTCCTTGGTCAGTGATGGGTGCCAACTGCCAAGGCCAGATTCACCTCCGACCATTGACCAACTATGCACCTTCGATCAAAAGATGTTTTTCACATTCACCAGTTTTCTCTGTTTCTGACTGTTGTGGAGCTCTTTTTGAAATGGCCATAGGGGCCTAATATAAAAAATCAACACCGGAACAACCTGATTCTTCTTATACATTTCTATAATGAACCACACTTTGGTGCCACAGCCAAGACATGAAAATTACCGATAAGTGCATCATTCCATCTCAGGCTCAAAACTTCCCGAATGCCCTCCGTACATACTCTGGTTTGCCTGCCAGACATCAAAAACCAGGTTGGTGTCAACCAATGAGACAGAATAGGTGTTTACATGGAGGCGCTCTGCCGTCTCCAGCTACCAAACGGAAAAGCCAATTCAAGCATGATGATGCATGAACCGGGGATACCACTGTCCAATGGCTTTCATGCCTCTGGCCCCCAACTAGTGAGCAGTAGTGTGCAGCAGCCGCCATCATCGTGAGTGGCACTTGGCAGAAAGAGCGAACAGACCACGAGCAAAAGATATGCACAGGTAGGCACCTTCCAAATCGATACTCAATTAAACAAAACTTTGCGAATGTTTTGGAATAGAGGTTGCGAATGGACGTTTTTCATCATGCATTTTGCGCCGAGCCAGAACCTGCATGCAGTGCAGAAAGTGCTCAATGGACTCTAGACAGAGCAACAATGGTGGTTTTTTCACATAGGCCCCATTTCTCGATTGGAATCCTGAAATTCCAGTGAAATTTGATTTCCCCAGCGATGTGCATTTTCAGCCGACAGTTTAGGAGTATTTGTACCTTCCTGCAATTTTTCCACAACCAGTGAACATTTAACTCAGCCATTCCACTTTCCAGCCCGTCCCTGGATTAGTGGATTTGGATGCGCACTTTTGGATATGCCCAAATCAGAATGAAGGATATATTGAAACAAAACAGGAACTCCACCCGCGCCGGAATCGTCAAAATCGCCAAAAATTGTCATGTTCAATTCATGCGTTTGGGCCAAGCCCATGACCTGTCCGATTTGAAAAACGCCAGAAAATTTCGCAGGTCTCACCCCTCCTTGCGGGGCTGTGCGATTCGATTCGAAGATTCGCTTCGATTCGAAGGAAAAACGAGATTCGAACTTTTGGGATTCGATTCGAGAGGATTCGTTCGATTCGAGAATTTTGCAGGATTCGAAAAAATTTAAAACTTCTGCCTGCGGCACCGAAATGCGAATGGTTACAGCCAACATACATTCTGTGATTGGGAATTCGGAATTGCTATTACTTCGAAGAAAGCCAGTGGTCATAGGCCTGTGCGACTCTTGATTCGATTCGGACGATTCGATTCGAAAATCTCATATCTTCGACG
>JASGXE010014204.1:0-12394 GCA_030068105.1 Sinentomon sp. SZTP_YWyxl | reverse complement strand
GGGATTGTGTGCCGCCTAGCTTGATAGATAGGTACAGGTGCTGTGTAGCACATTCAAGCATGGATGCCCCGTCATGGCATGGCTTAAAGACCATGTTCTTGCTAAATCCTTGTTTAAAAATATCAAATAAAGGTGATTTTCAATTTCTACTGCAGGTATTTTCCCAAAATTAAGGGTTTTATCTTTTTGATGTAACTTAACACTGTAAAAACACACTTGATCCTGACTTTTATTTTGAGTCGGTTTGCGTGTTAGCAGTGTTTTAAGTGAAAAATGAGGTGTGCCCTTGGCACTAGAGTGTATTTTGTTTGTAACATGATTTGTGATTGAGATGAAAAGAGTGGAGTTTTTTCTTTCCCAAGAAAAGCATCCAGTTATACCCCAAATTTCCCTGGTACGAATCATCGTGCCGCCACCTATGCAGCTCCTTTCTATTCCTTTTTCGCAAAGTATCTCTTATCATTATTACGCATTTATCGCTCAGAAGTGATTGGTTGCCATCAAGTCGGAAGCATGTATATGTGTGCCCCATTTCGAAAAGGGCAACCCTCACATGGTGTCCTCTTACGAAAAGCCTATTAGTCTAACCAGTGGTTGCTGTAATATTTTGGAGCATCTTGTTTGTGACCATTTTAGATATGTGTTAGATTGTGCTGAATTTCTCTACCCTGGTCAGCATACTCTTGTGAGGCTCAGCTTGTAGGTTTTACAACTTTTACACAGCATTTTGCTGACATTCTGGTTGCCATTGATCAGGTGGATGCCGTTTTCGTTGACTTTGAAAAGGTGCTTGACTTAGTGCCTCATGCAGCCTTGGATGGTAAACAAAGGGCCTTGCTATTGAATCCTGTTATTGTAAATTTGGTTACAGAAATGGATAGACAGCGTCAAGTGCGAGTACATGATGCATTTTCTCGGGACAGTAAGGTGTTCCACAGGAAGTGTACTTGGAACGATATTGTTTTTGATGTTTAATGAACTCGTATCTTCCATTCAACTTAAATTGTAGTTTGCGTTTGTTTGTTGATTATTGTGTTGTTTCACGTTATCCGATCTCCAGCAGATTTTCTTGAACACCAATGAACTCGATTTGCATAGAAAAACTGAGTGGTGTAAACAGCGGGTGATGAGGCTGAATTGTGATAAATGTCCTCTTCGTTTTTTGCAAAGCGTGTCACCATAATGTGTGATTATCAATCTGATCTCTGGTGCGATGCTGCACTCAACTGATAGTGTTCTATATTTTGGTGTTAACTTGACAAGCAAGCTCAGTTGGGAACAATTTCAGTGTGCGCACCACGAACTGGCATATCACAGAACATAGTTGAATTGAATTGGTATTGGTTACAGCCAAACCGTTCATAAAAGTTTTTTGTCGTCTCGCCTGAATTTTGTTTCGTGTCACCTGAAGAAGCTCCGTGTTGGCGGGGGAAAAAACGTCGCACATCTCAAACATTTTACGAACTGTTTGGCTGTAATTACATTTGAAGGAAGAGAACCTTTGGTATCGCAATGGTGCGGAATGTACTTTCTCATGATTGGTCTCTCTTGGAATATTCAACTCTCTTTGGGATCCATACCAGGTAACACAAGAGAGGGTCCATAGAGTTCAGCGCAGAGCAGCACGTTTTGGTCTGGTTACGAATATTATTCACCACATGTCAGTGTGTCAAATATGATTGCCAAATTAGGGTGGGTTTTCCTGGCTCGACGTAGGAGTGATGCCAGGTTGACAGCCCTTTATCTTGCCCTCCATAATGTTGGAGGTTGATCTGACCAAAAGGTTTTTTGTTTCCTGCCCAGCAGTTGGGGAAGGGGTGACCATGATTGCATACAAGCTTCGAGTTGGATGTGTCTTCAGTAACTTGGGAAGTGCTCCTTCATTGTGAAAACAGTGAGAGATCAGAATCTATTTGGTGCTACAGTTTTGGGAATGGGAGGACATTTCTGACAACTTTAAGGTTAACCTCAGTTCACACGAGACAACACTGTTTCACTGTTTGGCCTCTCCTCTCTTCACCTCCTCCGGCCTGTTGATTTGCACCGGACAATGTCCAAGCAAATAAAAAATGTTGCATTGTTGATACAATCATCTGGAAATGTGCACATTTTCTTGGTCATTGCACTTTTGACTGGTTTAATTTCTTACCCACACCAGTGTGTCAGGATGATCTCAGGTGATGCAAAGTTCACTGCCACAAGACACGGTAAGACTATGGAATCCCTGACTACCGATGCTTCTTTCAGAGCAATCAATGCATCTGAAATTACCAACAAACATCCGATGTTAGAGTTTTTTGATTTTTTTATCTGAACATCGTCAAAGATTTTGATCTTCATTATCATCCATATTTTTATAGAAAAAGAAATTCTCTCATTGTTTTATTGTCCATTTCATACATGTCACTATCCAAGAACTTATCCAAAATTATTTCTTTTTTTTTTTTGCTCTCTTCCAACACTCCTCTCCTCTCCTCCGACAGTCTCTACAAGGACTTGATGGATTTGGATGTTGTCCGTGGATTTGGATTTGGATGTAGTCGTAAGATTAATCCTGTTGTTGGCATCCGTAATGCAGTTGATGCTGAAGCACATGGCAATTGGTTATTGGCAAAACAATCCTATGCTAGTGTTCTTCTTCCAAAGGACCAGCTGCAAGGAGCCCCTCTCTGGCCCTATGCCTCATCCTCTGAGCAGGAGGAGACCACCAGTCACCTTTGGGAAGAGGCTTATTTCAAGGTAGGTGCTTGTCTTTTCTTTTCTTTCTTACTTTTCTTGATTTCGATTGTTGCATTTTTGGATTGTTTTTTTCTTCTTCTTCTTCTTCTTTCTTTCATGACTAGTATTATGAGGTGTTTTAAGGTTTGAGTCTTGGAAAATCGTGGCTCCATCTTCACGGAGAAGCACAAAAAGAGGGAGAGAGAGGGGGGAAGCAGATGATGCAACCGACACCAAAAGCAAACAATGCTGGTTGAGTGTAAGAGAACACAAGTGTTAACTCTGCCAGGTTTATGTCTAATAAACAAAGACGAAATAAATAAATAAAAACAAACAAACAATGTGAGAATTTATGTAGGTTGGTAATTATTGATTGTGATGAATTAATTATCTAAAAATCCCAGTCAGAATCATTTATAACATGATACGAATTTTTTATTCTGTGACTGACCCCTGGCTCCTACCAAGATTGCTAACAAAGTAGCCATCACAGATCTGTTGTTTTCTTTCTATGACCTCGGGAACTTGCAGGTAATGTGGTAATCAACAAGGTCTAAGCAAACATGAAATGATTTTTGTTGATCTAAATACTCGCCCTTTGAAACCCCCCTGGGGCTGCAGTACCAGGCCGGGCTTTCGTGGCCTGCGGCGTTTATAATCAGACACGCGTTTAGCCTATATGCCCTTTTTGCTGGTACTGTGACCCTGCTCTTCTGAAAACACTGAACGCCTCTCTGGAAAAAGGGCTACCAAAGCCTAGCCAATTAAAAGCACTGCTCTCATGTGGCTGCTGTCTCCAAAATGTAGCACTTCGGTACTCTGTGGCTTAAATACACAATATGTTGCTCATCCCCTTCTGTATTCCATCCCAGATATGGGCTTCTAAATCCACAAATGTGGCCTTTCGGGGATACCTACTCTGGGTAGAGCAATCACAGACTCCAGTTTCTGCGTATGATCTGAGAGTCACATAATGGGCAATCACTGCCCGAATGTGCTCCGATGTCCCATTTTTCAAAAGGCTTCCCAATACCTACCACTAAAATTTTATTGCAAAGTTGAGAAGCATAGTAATACATCCATTTTCAACTTATTCTCGTTTCTTGTTTCTTTCTCAGCAGCAGATATCAGAATCTTGTGATTTGATTTGGAAACAAAGTACCCACCGGTAACCCTCACCCAACCAGAATGGGAGAGGGCGGTGGGAAGGCTATGAAGAAGGAAGGCCTAAGAGATAATGCTCGTTGTGGACATTAAAAAAGCTGGCAGCACTGCACTCTGTTGCAAAAACAAAATGTCCTCTTTAAGATATTTCGTAACAAAATCACTTGCACAACCTTTGCAAAGGTTCCCATGGGAAACAATCCTAAAATCCCTCTTCCAACAACGTCCGGAGTATTCAAAGTGATTAGGTACTTAAATGAAAAAGATGAAGTGTCAAAAGTTTTACTTTTCTCCAGTTAGTTTCCTAGATAGAGCCAGAAAGACAGAAGTAATAAGGTGCATCAATACATTTTACCTAGGGACAACAGAAATCGTGATATTTCATAAATTTTGCTACAATTACACTCAAGCTCTTTGAGTTCATCTTTAGGGCCTACTTGTAATAAATCAGCCCAATCAATCAGTATCTGCTGGATAAGCAAGGTACCTATGCAGCCAAAACAAATAAAACAAAACAAAGCTGTGAAGTATCATGGATTGTTCCAATTTTGCATTTTCCCCATCATGATTTTCAAAACCTGTGTTATTGCAGTTGAAAATAATCTGATTTTTTGTTCAAGTAGTTCACACAGAGCAGCAACAATAATTATTTACGCTTTGTTCTTTTCTACTTTTTAATAGTGTTTTGCTCATCTTGGCCAGTGGTCTGAGCTCGATGAGACTTTCTCTCAAAGATTTGACAATGGTGGTTTCGAGTCAGTTTGGGATGACATGTAAGTTACTTTTTGTCCTAACGAGCAGGCAGTTTTCTACTTGTTTCAACATATTTTCCTCATTGTTTTTTGTTTTTTGCTCTTTTTATTTTTGCTGATTTCATCAACACGAGTAACAAACGAAGCACATTCAGTTGTTTCAAAAGAGCTCATTTGCTTTGCTTGCGTGTAGTCAGCTGTCAGCTGAAGTCAGCTGAAAGTTTTGCAACGATTGCATTCACATTCACATCCAGCACTTTCCCCTCAAGGATAGACTAGATTCACTTTCCCTTTTAATGAGACATCAGAACAGAATATCAGGTTGGGATGCATTTTTTTTATCTGTCCAACCAACCAACCAACCAAAAACCAAACACTGGCAGCTGAAGTTGTCTTTCTATTTGTCTCTGCATGTCTGATGCTCTCAAGTGGACCATCTTTCTTTAGATATCTTTTGAAAGTGCTATCTAAAGGGTTCAGAAAGGCTTGCTCCAAAGTGTTGCCCTTTTAAAATATGTACATCATGAATATGAATATGAGAAATGCAAAAAAATTTAAGTCAGGTCGGAGTTAGTATCTTACTACACATATTCTAAGATTCCATTTCACTCAGTTTTTGCATTTTGCCTGGTCAACCACTGCCTCATTCTTAATTATTATTATCTTTTTGAATCAAAAGTTCACTGTCCAGAATAAATGTTGGGCTGTATTCAATTGAGAGGCCGAACCGGTTCAACAGGTACAGGGTACAGGTTACATTACTCTTTTTTTGTACTCGTAGGTCTTCTTCTAAAGCCCATTTGCTACCACTGATGTTGAGGACATGTCTTCATGAGTTGATGGTGTTGGATGCCACTGCTACTGCTTCAGTTGGAACAAAATCAATAAATGAAAAAAGCAAGAAAGAGAAGATATTCAAATTTATTGATGCTGGATTGGAAAAGAGGTCTTCATTTATGAAGGTTGGCTTCTTAAGATGATAAGTTTTTTTTTTTTTTTTTTTTTTTTTGAAATTAAGGAATGATAATTTGTGTCAACTCCATAAT
Organism: Sinentomon sp. SZTP_YWyxl; assembly: GCA_030068105.1. Taxonomy (NCBI): domain Eukaryota; kingdom Metazoa; phylum Arthropoda; class Protura; order Sinentomata; family Sinentomidae; genus Sinentomon; species Sinentomon sp. SZTP_YWyxl. The sequence goes on along the minus strand of JASGXE010014204.1, from coordinate 6,714 downwards.
TGTATTATATTGTGTGAACCATAAACGTGAAAACAAAACTTCCTGCAGCTGCAGCTGCAAAAGAATTTTTTTTTTCCTTGAAGCGGATGAGAATGAGAAGGGGGATGAAAGAGATTGGAGTTTTTCACCTACTCCTATTCCGTGGCATCTTTCCCATTTTATAAATAATACATCACTGGATTTGTTCTTCATGATAGATGACTCAGACTCTCTCTCTCTCTCTCTCTCTCTCTGTCACACTCCTGGCTAATCACATCACATCACATGGCAGCTGTTGGGGCTCCTTTCCGTTTGACATTTTGATTTATTTCTTTCTTTCTTTCTTTCTCTTCCAGATGAAGGAATCCAGAAGAATAGAGAATTATTTTGTTTTTTTTTTATTGTTGAATTTTGATGTAATGACAAAAAAGATTCTGGTCTTGATGTGGATGTGGCACCTGATCAGATTGGGGTGTGTATCAAAATTTCAAAAAATTAATAGATTTATTAATTAATTAAGACTTGGGTTCTCGATTTGATGTCATCAAATTGATCATTTTCGCTCTTTACACAAATAAAATTGCCATAAAACTGCAGCTTCATTGCTGTTGGTGGTTGTCAAGCAATCGCAATTCCTGCACTATGCTTCTTTCGAGTGACATATTTTTGTTACGAAGGGCGTTCGAAAAGTTTTTGACATCACCCTGTAGTTCAAAAAATATTGACGATGTCAAGATTTCGATTAGCTTAGGCCAAAAAGCTTAGCTCAGGCCAATCAAAATCTTGATAGCGGTAAGATTTTCTGAACTACAGGGTGATGTCAAAAACTTTCCGAACGCCCTTCGTATAAACGCCTTATAAAAAAATCCACAAAACTTGAACATTTTTTGCTCTTTCATTGTCTTCGATTTTCGAACATTCAGAAACTTGGAATCTTTTATTGCACTCGTAAATAAAAATATCTTAATAATTAAGTAATGAATTGGAATTTGAAAGAAACACCTTTAAGAACACACCCAGCATCTATTCTTCAACTCTTTAAACGACTGACTTTTCTCTTCTGAAGAGAGTGACTCTGACAGGGAGAGGAATTTCCTCTCTGGAATGACAAAACTCTGAAAAAACATTGAGATCTGATCACATCTGAAAAATTTGACCCCACATTTGAACAACTGGTTTAATATAAACGGGTACTTAATGCAACAGGCCCAAATGTATTGCATTGGAAGTGCTTACACTCAACACTGCACTTCACAGCAAAACGGCTCGACCCAAGCCAAGCCCGATCAAGTTTTTCGTGAAAATCCTAAAACAAAGTATCCACAGCTGTATGATATCATATTTTCAAAAACTCCTGTTTTTTTTTCTCTTCAAAACATCAATTCAAAAATTGATGGAGATAGGGTAAAACCAATCACACCATCTTGAAAGAGCACATTTATTTTCTAACTATCAGCAACTTTGAAAACTCCAAACCCCGAAACCCCAAAAATCCTGTATGTGTCTTCTCCAAGGGGGATGGCCGATGGGTATGTCCTCTTAAATTATTTTGATTGCATTTTCACAGCTGTCCATCAAGCTAGAAAGGTAACATACATTAACTGGTCGTATCAAATTGGAAGTTGGATTTTGAACCCCCCCGCCCCCCACAGTCCTTAATATTCTTTTTTTTTCTGATTTTTTTGCAGAATCAATTCAGTGATGTGCTGGCTGCTTATTATGCTCTGAAAGATGATTGCAAGCAGGCAAGATATTTTTCACAGAAACACATGGCCAATGTTTTGTCACGTTATCATGCTTCATCACGTTCAACTGCAAGACAAGTGTGTAGTTCACAGTTTGCAAGACTTCAACAGATGTCAGAACTTTTGGTAGGTCTTTTGGTAGTCCCAATCCCAATCTCACACCAATGCTCTCTGCTTTATTCACGCTAGTCAGTCTAAAGAAAACTACTTAAATGCCTGAATCAAAAAGGGCAGGTCAAAAGGAAAAAGAAGAGAATGGGCAATGAGGGCCATTCTGCTTTCTTCGCTTTGATTTTAAATAATTAATTATTGTGATTAATCAACGAGATACATATAATTTTTTAATTCTTAATTATTTTTTAATTTTAAATATCAAATAATTTTTTAATTCTAGTGATTAATTCTTGTTTTCCTGCCACAAAGGTCATTGCATTTTTAATAATAAATTTCTGAGTAAAAGCCTACTCTCTGGCTTGGCTTGGCTTGGCTTCGCTTGGCTTGGCTTCTTATAAAACACATTCATTACTGGATGTACCTTTTTTTCTTTGATTGACTTTTCTTTGTTTGCTCACCAAATGAAAACATACGAAGACCTTACACTGCAATTTTTAATTTCACAATGGAAGCACCCCACCCCGAGCAGAAAGTAACTGAATCAAATGAAAAATGCCATGCACATGAAAGTTGAAACTCCTCGTTTTTGGATCTGGTCAAACTGGTCTGTGGAGCCTCTCGTGATTATAAGTGGTAATAGAAATGAGGATCAATCGTAGAACAGATAGAAAACTGATGTCTCACCCTCTGAGGACGGCTTCCGCTTCTGGATCTTCCTCGCCGTTCAACTTGCTATCTTCAACACGATGCTTCAGGGGGAAAAAAGGGAATACATCGACGAGGGAAGGGAAGTAAGCGAACAGAAGGGAAAATAAGCAAAAGGGATTACAAAGCAGGTTTGGGCATTCCTGATGAATCTTCAATTGGAGTCGTCGACTGGACGTTGAGTCTTTGCAAGTAGGTAGAGAAACTCGACAGCAGGCAAATGATCAAATATCTGGTCAGTGGTCGATGCTGATTCCATCAGCCAACAGAGCACTCAAGCCTAACCCTGACACCATTGGCGTGCTCATCAATCCAGAGTTATTGTTACAGCCCTTCTTAGGCATAACAGTTTCTGGAGTCTTTGCTCCTCTAAACCTGTGTGACCTAAGGGGGAGGCTCCTCCACCTCAAAGAAACAATGTTTCACCAGGATTAACGTCTGGTGAAACATTCAGGCACCTTACAGGTCCAACATTTAAAGAACAGTCTGGAGTTCATGAATGCCATAAATATGATAAGATACTACAAGCTGTTTCCGATTGTCAATAACTTTGAGACCCATATCTATGGCAAAACGAGTGTTCAAAACTGTGACTGAGGCTCCCGTATCTGGTAATGCCAGAACATCATGGTGCTTGTCCAGTTGATCAGAATGCAGTTTGACAGGAATGAACAGTGTGTCAAACTCCCCTTCACCATTATTCCGGGATATTCCTGGCAAATCACTGGAAGAAATCTCTTCAAAGTGTACATCAGTCCTTGATCTAACTGTAGATGGGGAATATCTACGATCTCTTGAAGATGCAGATGACTGAACACGATTTCGGTCTCCATTGTAACTGGTCTGTGGCGGAGACAAGCGACAGTTACGGGCATAATGACCTGCTGTTCCACATCGAAAACAGGTAACAGCTCCTGAACGATCCTCATTCGTACCTCTGGTTCGATCACCACGACTAGGCCCATCAGGAGGGATTCCCTGAGAAGTCCTTGGTCTCGGCTGAGGCATCCAAGTAGTTACTGATGTGGAGGAGGAGGAAGATCTACCTCTTCTTCTGTCTTCAAATCTCTTCTTCTTATCTCTCACGAACTCCACAGTTTCGACTTCACGAATCAGATCACTCAACGTTGAGGGATGACGATTGTGCATTAACATCTCCAGACTTGGATCCATGCCTTCCATGATCTTCTCAACAATGTCACGATCAGGTGCCCTGGGATGCAGGAAACAATACCATCGAGACTTCTCATATGCGTAATGTCGAAATGACTCCCCAACATCTTGATAACGAGTCCGGATCTTATCTCTCATGAGCCTGACATGTTCCCTTCCAGCAAACTCTTCTAGAAATAGCCGTCGAAAAGCTTTCACATCCACAATTGACTGACGAACAGATCTATACCAAAGACCACTCGTACCTTCAAGCATCAGTAAGCATATATTGAGAAGTGTAGTCTGGAAAAAGACTGGGTTGTAACTTCCACTTGTCACCAACGATTGTGCTTGTTGACAAGGAGACGGTTCTCGACGTTCAGGGGCAAAAGTAGAAGCTATTCCAGGGACGTGCATAGCTTCAGTTCGGACACCACTGGTATCATCAACTTGACCAACTTGTGACTCAAGATCTTGTTCTCTGGCAGGTCGCTGGATTTCATCAACTTGCTGCTGTAGCTGTCTCTGCTTCCACGCCATGTTCTCTAGAGCAGTAAAAATTCTGTCCAACTTGAAGTCCAAATCCGGCGGGGTTTGCGCTGGACTCTCCTCGGCTAATCCTCGAGTCTCAACTGCTGCACGACTGCCTCCAGGTACTTCTTCTGAAATCATCCGACCAGAACTTGAAGAAGCGGCGACTTCTGCAGCCTCTCTCGTAGAACCTCGATCTGATGACTCCTTGACACGAGACCGATCATAAACTGCAAACTCTTGCTCCATTCTTCTGAACAACTTCAAAGATCCCTCAGCTTCCCGATCAGCATGAATCAACTTTGCTTCATCCAAGGCTGAGTGGAACCTTGAATCCTTCCTGGCTGCTCTCATGTTGTGGTCGTAGGTCTCGGCGTAGAAGGAAAGCTTATCCAATGCCAATACCAAGCCAATCTGACATGTACCCAGGAAGAACACATCAAACAATGGTTTTGCCTCACTTGACTTTACTGATGCTCTGAATATCAAACCTGGCCAATTTCTCGATCCCTTCCAGGTGATCCAAACAACATCAAATGGCTTGAACATCACTCTATCCATTGTATCACGAAAGGTTGTACAGAATCCTGGCTGGGTCGCCAAATGTGGAGCCTCTCATGATTATGAGTGGTAATAGAGATGAGGATCAATCGTAGAGAAGATAGAAAACTGATGTCTCACCCTCTGAGGACGGCTTCCGCTTCTGGATCTTCCTCGCCGTTCAACTTGCTATCTTCAACACGATGCTTCAGTGGGAAAAAAGGGAATACATCGACGAGGGAAGGGAAGTAAGCGAACAGAAGGGAAAAATAAGCAAAAGGGATTACAAAGCAGGTTTGGGCATTCCTGATGAATCTTCAATTGGAGTCGTCGACTGGACGTTGAGTCTTTGCAAGTAGGTAGAGAAACTCGGACGAAAACAGATGATCAGATATCCGGTCAGTGGTCGATACTGATTCCATTAGCCAACAGAGCACTCAAGCTGTACGGTTATGTACAAGGTTGACCTGGCGTTTTCATGTTCAACACAGTACTTTTCCGGCGACAATTTGGCAGCCATTATTCACAGCAAATTTGCAGGGCTTCCTGTCAATTTGGCGCTAGCCAAATTCTAAACCTCAGTTGTCGGGCAGTTTGTGCAGACTCAGCAATACCATAAAACGGCACTTCCAATTTAAAAGGCAAAAATATACGAATAAGATTTGTGGCGTGTGCCGCCAGAAAAGGTCTTCTACGTGGCATCTTTCCAGAGCAGCAACAGCCAGCAGGCGGTTTAATTTCACCCTTCCCTATTCCTGTGCGTGTATCACTTTGAGTTGTCAGAGAATTGGTTGCCGTCAGTTTTGGGTAATTTTCCAGACGCGGCTTTTGCATAAAAGGTTCTCCCCGAATTATCTGAGGGTTCAATTAATCGTCAACCAATCAATCGTTCACTTCAATCTTGCACTCGCTCTCAAAGTTCTCAAGAAAGTCGGTATGTATGGTCGCGGCGGAAAAAGATTACCCATTAATGCTTTAAAATGGTCAGTGCTGTTCACCCACACAAATGGACAAAGGTATCGGCTTGCGTGTGTTGCGGTTTGCGTGTCTTCTGCTCAATTCCGTGGTGTTCTTTTTTCAATTGGTTGCTATCCGAGTAATGACGTAACACTTTCTGCGGCCAATGAAATACATGAATGTATGAATGCAAAGCCAGTTTGCCGCTTGCCTCCCCACTGGGTTCTGCCGCTTGTCGTTATCAACATGCAAGCAGGAAGGAAATCATCTTGTTGCCAAACCGAAAACCACACACACATGTCCAGCTCAAAGTCCAGCTGGTAGCCCATGCCTCTGCTATATGAGATGCAAAATGGAACGGTTGGTGCAGTCCAACACCCACACAGTGATCTTTCCATTTCTGTCGGTGGATTGGGCCTGTGTTTGTTTGTAATTGTCAAAAGCTATGCAGTTCCGAGGTATCTCCGCTCCTCCACCTCGCGTTTCTCCAGTCTCTCTTCCACAGACTCTCCCCCACGTTTCCTTGCCGCGCCTGTGGCAAATTGATGGACGATGGACGAAATTGAAAATCGTTCCGCAGCAGATGCACCTGTGAGATTTTGTTTTGTTGTCAGCGCTGGAAATGAATTCGGCCGCCAAGAAAGCAAGAAGCGAGGGCCACAGAACATTTGCTTCCAATGCATTGGGTTCGTTTTCCATTTCAAACCCATTTGGCCAGATTTGGCACGCCACAAAATAACGCTGACAGATCCATGCTGCATGATGAGACGTGGTTAATTTGTGAAGGGTCAACTTCCCGTTTTTGCTTCGCTTCATTGAAAGTTTTTGAAATGGATGTGTCATGAAATGGATGTGGTCTGTTGTTATGCTCTCGTTATGCTCGCAACTGGAGAATGTGCTGCGATTCGAAAACAAGGCATGGGCAAAGCATTCTGGCCTGCGCAATTCACAACGCAGTTGAGTTTTATCACTGCAGCGGAACCAGAGAAAT
>JASGXE010014203.1:0-13413 GCA_030068105.1 Sinentomon sp. SZTP_YWyxl | reverse complement strand
CCGACGGCGAAAGATAGACGCAGCCGAGGACGATTTTGTAATCACCAAAAGTAATCCCACACCACGCAGTTTCGAGGCAATTGCTGAAAGTGAGCGGTACGGGTGTTTCAAAGGAAACAGGAAAGACTGGAACAGTTTTTGCTACAGCGATTGCAACTCCTCCACCTCTGTGATCACCCCCTCCTCCACCCCTTTCTTGCCTCTCCAAGGTGAAAAAGTCATGAAATACCTCATCATCAGCGGCCTCAGCCGAACTCCATGTCTCCGACAAACACAAGACGTGAGCTCTTTGTTCAGTTGCGACAGCAAGAAGCTCGTTCTTCTTTTGAAGCGCATTGAGTGATCGACAGTTTACTGTCAATACACAAAAGTTTTGAGTCAAATGGGTTGATTGGTTGCCAAGACACTTGTTTCCCTGCGACCGATTTTCAACATTATTATTATGATGATCGGAAGTTTCACCTGCATCGCCCTGCGGGGGAGGGAGGTAAGCTGGGTGGGAAAGGCCTTCTGGAAGTCGACAAAAAACGACATACGAGTAGGTGGTTTGTCTTAAGTTTTTGAAAGGTCGTCCAAGAGACCCACAAATTGGGTTTCACAGGATAGATTTTTACGGAACCCGTGTTGGCTGTCCGTTAGGAATTCAATGGAGTCGAGATGACGATAGATATTGGTGCATAAAATGTGCTCGAAGATCTTACTGATGATGCAGGTTAAGGAAATAGGGCGATAATTGGATAGGTCATCTACTGCGCCTTTCTTGAGTATTGGGATAACAAATAACAGCTGATTTCCATTCCAATGAGAACTCGCTCACCTTTAGCATTTTGGAAAAAAAAAACGAACAGGAAAGGCGAGACCTCTGAAGCCAGCAGCTTAAGTAACTTGTAGGGAATGCCATCACTACCAGCTGATTTCTTTTCTTCGATCGCAAGGAGAAGATTTCGGATGCGAAAGTGGTCGATGGCGATGCTTTCTATATGCGTGAGATTGGCGGTAATTTGTGGTTCGTATGGAGGGTGAGGACCAGAGTCAGGCGGTGAAAAAGCAGTTTTGAAAACCTGGTTCAGGATTGCCGCTTTTATGGAGTCTTTGTCACAAAGCTGATTTAAATTAGAGTCATAAAGGGGAGGAATCGCAGAGTTGGTTTGCATGACTTGAAAAATTTCCAGAGTGATTTTGAAATGGCGGAGCTTACAAATTCGTTGAAAAAAGCGCTGTGGAGCGAATTGCATGATGACCTGAGCTGGTCGCTATATGCATAGAGGAGCATCCTCAAGAACAGCCACAAGTCGTTCAAGCTCAGAGCTTGTGCTCAGCTGGAGAAGTCAGGGAGTGACGTCGATAAGAAAGTCATAATTTCGTCCCAATTCGCTTTCCCGCATAATTGGGGATCATGTGACGGAGGGGCGGCAACGGCGAATTCTCAGAATTTACAGAGAATAGAACAACCTCGTGGTCGGACAAACCGCTTATGTGAAAGGTGGGTCGGAGCTGGATCGCAAGTGACGACTGGAGCTATCACTTGATCAGTCGTGACACTCTCCCGCCTATTCTCCAAGAGGGGGCCCAATGTCCCATTTGGCCCCCTCATATTTCGAGGCAGACGCCTCTGACCGGAGCTTTCTATCAGATAGGGCCCAACTGCTGATGAGTTTTTCGTGCTGAACTCGTCTCGGTAACCCCATATTTCTTTTTTTTCTTTTTCTTTTTTTTCTTTTTGGTTTTATCTGGAGCTATCTGTTTTCGCTCCGTCTATTCGGACTGCTGTGCGGAAATTAATTGGACAAAGACACAGCTATGCTAAGAGCAAGCAATTAGAGGTAGAGCAACCAGCACAATAGGCAATTAGTTGCAGTGCACTTAAGGGACGAGCGGTAAGTGCTTGCTGACTCTCATCATTAAAGGTGTGATGCTGAGTTTGGGAGACTTGAATGGAAACTGGCTACGGCTGCTAAAAAAAATCCTTCACGCTCTGTTGAATTAGATTTTAGGCGCCATCGCATAAACATGCAAGAAAAATCTTGTCTTGCAATGATCATACCAAAAGAATCGAAAAAGAAGAAGAGATGGTTCTGTCCACCAATTCACGTTGTGCTTTGAAGTGTTTGGAACACTTGCACGTTTTTCTTTCAGAAATTTCGGCCGAAGTGCGGAAAGCAATATGCGGCAATTCGTCCGCAAACTCCAAACATTTGTGACAAATTGACACCAAAAGTGGCGAAAAGCACCGCGCCAAATTGGTACGATATTCTGGATTGGTGGAACTTTATCCGGTTGCATCTATCGCCTTATTGCTGACATGTCATTATGGCCAAAAATTGTGGAAAACTGCCATAAATTAAAACGGGTTGCCTTTATCCACGGGAACATGCCATACATGCAGTGCTCATTTTTGATCCTCTTCAACATTTCTCATTTATCAAGGTTCTGGACGCAGCCCGGTTGGGGGGTGATAATCCGGCGGTTCCGCAAGGGAGAGCGCGACTCTTAGAGAGCCTGGCGGGGTCTGGCGGGCGGAGCTCCCCAGAAGTTGAAGAAAGTTTGAAGTTTGGAGTTAATTTTGTGTTCAATATTCGCATTCTTGAGGGCAAATTTCCTATCAAGGCTGGCAGCACATGCCAGGGAGTGGTAAGGTAACCGCTGGCATTGGTATGTTTCGTCAGAATGACAGTTTCTCCATACCCCTATATAGAAAAGACGCCGCTGCGGCTCACGTCGTAATATGAATGAATGGACCGTTTATTTTTGGGGTAAAACCTAGACATCATTACGAACACAGCAAAAGAGAACGAAAATAACACGATAAAATTTATGCAAGTGATCGCGGGAAAACTACGAAAATAAAATACTGAACCAAATGTACCAAAATGAACCAACTCGTAACATCATGAAAGTTCGAAATTAGCCGTTGACAGAAAATAGCGACACTTTCGATGAAGATTAAACGTGGAAGCAGCCAACTGATTCCATCGTGGTTCTCACTTGAAAACTTCCCGCAAGCAATCTGGCCACTGTTCAACATTTTCACATCTGAGATACCTTCAACTTTTCTGAAGGAAAATTGTGGGGAAGTCTGGCGCAGGAATGAAAATTTGATAATTTTTTTCATAATAATTTTCGCTCGTTTGATAATTTTTATCGGTCGAAGCTGGAATAATTTCTCAGGATGGTGTTTATGCACGTAGATGTTTTGCATAAAAGAGTAGGAACAGTAACAAAAAAGCTATTAGTTATAGTTTTTGTACGTTTTAGTTTTGCCATTAGTTGCTGTACGTATACAGTTGATGGCCATTTTCATCCAAAGGGAGCGTTGAAGCACCAGATTCAAGAATTAAACAATACGAGAAGACTAATACTAACCGGCAAAAGTTTCACAGTGCGCAGACGCTTTTACTGACAAATATTCCGTTCGTCAGCCATATATTGCATGGAGCCATATACGAGTATTGGATTTCAGCGCGACTGACCTTTGGCGCCAAGATGACGAAGTTCACAATTCACAGAAAAAAACAATATCCCCAATAATTCCATTGCTCCTTCACACCGCAGGTCAGTGAGTTCCGAGTTTGATGTTTTTTTCGGCTAGTGAGTGGGCACGCCGCTGATGATTCTTGATGTTTCTTATGCCGGTTTGTTTAGAGTCTGTGCGAATCGAATGATGAAAACATAACCACTCCACTTCAAAATGTATGGATGTACAGTAACATAAACAATAATAAGTCCATAAGACAAGTACATACATTGGACTATGGGAGTCATTATTGTTTCTGTGACTATACAAGTCTGGCATCATGGATGTGCCGTCCCTGATCATACTGCAGGTGTTCTCTCAGGGGGATGTATAGTGGCGGCGGAAAAAGATTACTCGCACATGTGTTTTTCCCATTTAACTGTTGCCTCCGAAACTTTTATTTCTTTCTTTTTACTCTTATGCATTTGGTAGAAATTAAAGCGCCAAATTGCAACGGAGCTTTCTAGAGGTGTCAGATTTTGACATTAGTGATGAAAGACGATCTTTTATTTCTACAGCATGGAGTTTTTGCTAAAATCTCAAGAATGGAATTTTTCACATGTACGAGGGCCGTTCAATATGTTTCAGGCTTTGCATAGAAATTTTCATTTCATGTCGTTTTCCTCTCATGATATCAAAATTTGGTCTGTTCTAAGATTCTGGTGTGAATTTCAGATTAATCCGATGCAAATTTTTCATATTCTCGCTATTTGAAATGGATACACCCGAAGTGGCCAAAATGAACAATTTGCTCAAATGAGGAAGTGGCTTTTTCAGAGGAACACAAAATTCAATAATTTGGCTCACTGGGCCAAACTTCCGACTGTAGAAGTGCATAAGTGATGAATTTGTAATCTTCATTTGTGGACTTCTACAGTCGGAAGTTTGGCCCAGTGAGCCAAATTATTGAATTTTGTGTTCCTCTGAAAAAGCCACTTCCTCATTTGAGCAAATTGTTCATTTTGGCCACTTCGGGTGTATCCATTTCAAATAGGGAGAATATGAAAAATTTGCATCGGATTAATCTGAAATTCACACCAGAATCTTAGAACAGACCAAATTTTGATATCATGAGAGGAAAACGACATGAAATAAAAATTTCTATGCAAAGCCTGAAACATATTGAACGCCCCTCGTATGGGTAATCTTTTTCCGCCGCCAGTATACAGCCCAGAAACAATAATGACTCCCATATGATCCAAGGTACATGTACAGGGTGCTTCAGAAAAAACACTAGTCAGGACAGACACTTTCTTGACATTGCTTGAACGCAGGGGCAGGGAAAGGCGAACGCATGAGCCCTGTTTGCGTGCAAAAGATTCCGCGCACTGTGGCCTTTGCAGCACGGCGCAACGATGACAATGGCGATTGCCGATTCAATGATTCCACAACGAAGAGATGAAATCAGATAAAATACAACACGCTCGTACATTTTCTGTTCCATCATCTTTATTCCAGTCTAATCCACACATGCCCTCCCTCCTGCTTCCTGACTCATACCATTCGACGTGGGCGTCTCTGCTTATTTATTTTTTTTATTTATTACAGGCAATACTGTCACAAATGAACTGGTGACAGAACACACAAAGATATTGATACAGTCATGGCTTCGTCAAAGAAATCAATTCAATACAAAAGAGTGAAAAAAAAACAAGCACAACAGCAACAATCTTGAAAAAAGACCAGCACAACACAAATCAGTTCTGAGATATTTCAACAAAGAGCCAGAAAAAAAAACTCATGTCTGAGGTGCGACGCCGAGGGACATGCGTGCATGAGAGATAAATTTTGAACTCGAGGGAAGGCCATTCCATTCCCTGATGGTTTTTGGGAAAAATGAATTGAAGATCACATTAGTTTTAAAGATCGGTGTGTAAACAGCAAGCCCATTATCTGTTCTGCGTTGACGGGCTTTGATGGAATAGCAGTTCGGCAAACTAAAATTGAGAGAATGGGAAAGAATGTCGTGGAACAGATTCAATCTGCATTGGCCATGCGCGAATTGGAGAATTGGAATGCTCAGGCAGTTAGATTATTTTACACAGGCATTTATTCGAACATGGCTGTCCCCCGTGCAGTCTCATTTGCGGGCGGAAATGGTCAAGCAGTGCACAGACAACAGTGTGCAACCCACATAACTTTATTGCACCTCAGAAACCATCTGCAGTGGTGCGGGCTGCTAACGAAAATGTTGCGGGCTGCGTTACCAGGGGAACGCAGCCGCACTGCGTCATTTTTGTTCCTCCCACTGTTGTCGAACAGGCAAATCATTCTGCAAGATGATCGCGTCCAATGAGGTGAATAAGAAGTAGAAGTCGTTGAAGTCGCCTATAGAAGTCGTTGATCGCGTCCAACTTCGAAGGAAAAGTTAAAAACAGACGGAAAGGCACGCAGTGGCGAGCCTTGAACATGAGAGTTTGTAACAAGGAGAGCATGCACCGATCAGTTTCGACGCGCTTCGGATTTATGCACACCGTGGTTACGAAATTTTGTCGTGTCGGTCGGGACTAAAGAAATTCCCTAGTGGTTTTTGTGAATCACCCTGTATTAAGGTAATCATTATTGTTTCTGTGACTGTACAATCCCCACCAAATTTTTTCAGTCGAGAGGGGTTCATCACTGAACCCGGCGCCATTTAGAATCAATGGCAGCATGCGTCGCAAAACATCATGACACTCGTGTAAGGTGTGAAGTAGCATTTGCAAGCCCTGTTGAGATTGGACGGCTCCTTAATAGACCTTTGAAATTCCACCTTCGTATTGTACGGGCAATAACGAACAGAGGGGTCTAAACATAGTTGCCTGAACTAACGACGAAGTTGTTACGTCAATTGTAAATTCCACACCTATTTTGGCACTCAAATGCATTGTATAAAAACGTCTTGTGAATTTCAGAATTTCACTGCGAATTATTATCAAGGTTAAATCGAGGAGAAGTGGACCATTCCTTCAGCTTCATAGCTTTTGTTGGCTTGGCCGGGTCCACGTTTTTAAATGTCACCTCTGTAGAGGGGAATTGGTGACCGGTATGTTGCGGACCGAGATGATAACCAACTCGAAAACATCTACGAGTAGATACAATGTGAGTTGACTAAAAACACAGTACATATTTGAACATTGTGCTTTTATATCTGCGCATTTGCCATAAACGGAACTCATCAAAAGTCCTCGAATAACTTTAAAGCACTGGTTAACATAGGGGCCACCTAATTTCAACAGGGCTTGGTGCAACTTCACGCCTCACACGAGTGTATGATGTTTTGTGGCGCATGGTGCCATTGATTCAAAATGGCGCCTGAGTTGAACTCCTATGTTCGAAGACTTTTCATGAGGAGTGTTTCGTATGTGCGATTGAAGGTCTTTTTTTTAGCTTTCAAATTGGCACCATCCTCAGTCGAGATCGCGACAAAATAGACGCCATGACCTGCAGTCCCTGCCGTTTGCACAGACTCAGTTCCCACATTACTGTGAAGTCTTTATGAGCCTCAGTGTCTACAGCCTGCAGGCAGTTGCCTCATTACCCAAAGAGGAAAAGAAATAAAAGTGAAGGATAATATGGAATTATTCTGAATCTGCTCAGCACAAGAATCCGCATTCAAATCCGATCACCCTGTATCCACGAATATTCAGGCCAGTCCGCATGAAGAGCGTCGTGCCAGGAATCTGCCGTTTCACGGCTATTTTGCTCCAGGATATAGGAAATCTGCCAAAGAGTAAATTCGAGACATGCATTGAAGTCCGTTTTGTTGGCAGCTGACCACACAAAACACTACTCGTATAGTCAGCACAGAAACATTTAGTTTCTGCGGTCGGTCTATCCGTCCTTGTATCTATTCATAGTTTAATCAAATTTACCCTGCTAGAGCTAGGATGTCCAATCATTCTGGCCAGACCTTTTAATTTCTTTCAAGCTTGCCCTGGCTACCGTTTAGCCGATTATCCTTTGGTGGCCGTTTCAGTAAATTAGTCCGGCCTGGTTTTGTTTCGCTGACCTCTTTTACGCATACAGGCATTTGAGTGCAGGGTGTTCGGTTCGGAAGTTCACTTGCAGCAGATGATGGTATGTGGAGAGTGTAATGGCGGCTGAATCAATGCAATCAAACATGTAAAAGATTGCTACCGTTCAGATTTTAACAAAAACCCCATGTTGCAGCAATTAAAGATAATCTTTTATAACTGAGTTCAAAATCTGACAGCTCCAGAAAGCTCTGTTGAAATCTGGTGCTTTAATTTCCAACGCAGAGTAAAAACACAAGAAAAAACGTTTCGGAGGCAAAGTTAAATGATGTCAGCGTAACTAAACTTTTACATGAATTGGATCTTGATTCGCTGGCATCCAGGCGCAAAGTGCATAGATTGAATCTGTTCCACGATATTATTTCCCATTCACTCAATTTTAGTTTGCCGAACTGCTATTCCATCAAAGCCCGTCAACGCAGAACAGATAATGGACTTGCTGTTTACACGCCGATCTTTAAAACTAATGTGATCTTCAATTCATTTTTTCCGAAAACCATCAGGGAATGGAATGGCCTTCCCTCGAGTTCAAAATTTATCTCTCATGCACGCATGTCCCTCGGCGTCGCACCTCAGACATGAGTTTTTTTCTGGCTCTTTGTTGAAATATCTCAGAACTGATTTGTGTCATGCTGTCTTTTCGAGATTGTTGCTGTTGTGCTTGTTTTTCACTCTTTAGTATTGAATTGATTTCTTTGACGAAGCCATGACTGTATTAATAACTTTGTGTGTTTGTTCTGTCACCAGTTCATTTGTGACAGTATTGCCTGTAATAATAATAACAAGAAAAAAAATGGGAAAACACATGTAAAAATGGGTGCGTGAATTCCGCCTCCACTAAGAAAAGCAAACTCAGAGAAGCTATTCGTGTGGGTTCGATAACGGTGCCGAGAGTCAGGTAGCAGAGCTGAAAGGCTTTTAAGAATACTGCAAATGTGAGGAAAATGTGAATGGCAGCCTAAATGTTTGAATGACACTTGTTTCATGTGTGCTCCATCAATGTTTCATTGAATGGCTCCATAAATGCTTCATACACGCTTTATAAATTCATGTTTCATAGATGTTTCATGATTGCAAAAATGCGCTTCATCCATTATTCATAGATGCTTTACACATGCTTCATATACGTATATGTTTCATACATGTTTCATAAACACTCCATACGTGTTTCATCCATGCTTCATAAATCATTCAAAACAAACTTCACACATGCTTCATGCATGCTTCATACATGCTTCATACATGCTTCATACAGACATGCTTCACTTTCTACTTGCTTTCTCCACAAGAAAAATTATCCAAATTTTGATAATCTCCATTGAAGCAACGAATCTGGCGTCTTTAATTAAAATATCTGACTTGGCATGCACTGTCGGTAATGTTTTTGTGCTTCTGTTTATCGTTCGGTTAATTTTTGCGCTTTTCAAATGGGGCCAAAGCAGTCAACCACACTGTTGTACCACTGCCTGTCCGAAGTCTCCGGACACAGCAGATATGCTAAAGGTCTGAACAATTTAGTAGCTGACCTATTTCGATTGAGCTTGATCGAGGTTTGAGTTTTTCGCTAATGTCGAAGGCATCTTTCCACTAAAAACTAGCAGCACCCGAGTATTAAACGCACAACCGTTGAATGTTCGAAGACTTTTGGCGGATATTGCGTGGAAACATCTTTCAGCCATGAGTGCTGCACATATACAAAAGCTGTGCATAACACGTACATCATTATCCTTTGTACAGCACGTAAAGAGTTCCAGACAATAGCATACAACACATGCGAACAGACAGACTGAGCTTTACATTCCTTTTAGTGTACAGCATATCTTAATGGGATGCAATGCGAATTCGGTGTATGATGCGAAGGAAATGGGCTTTTTATGAGGTCAACAAAGTCATTATGGCAGCTAAGCAATGCTGCGCCTTAACGAATACACAAGTTTTTTGTCTTCCCTCCTTGGTCGTAACATGGGTTGTTCCCAGCGCCCTTTCTGGAGGGCGCCATACTGGCAAATGTGTCTCGCATCCAGCCTTATCTAAACAAAATGCGATTTTTCGTGTAATTACAAAAGGACCTATGAAACATGCATTTTTAGTCGCATTGTTATACCAACTCGTATTGTTCTGTTCTCTGCACGGAAACAGAAACACGTTTGAAGTCGTAAAACGCAGAATGGGAAATGACTTGATGAATGCATGTGGGCCTAAGTTCTTGATGCATGTTGTCAGATATGTGGCCTAACAATGAAAGCTAGCCAAAAAGTCAATGCATCAGAATAATTAAGTCCATTACTGGGGCCGTTAACGAGTGTAGGCCCTTTCTACAGATTGTCACTCGATTCTGCTTTACATAGGATTTTAAAATGAGTAAAATTTTCATTTCTATTCCGAATAATTTTCATTTAAAAATCTCTGCGAAGCGGCTCGAGACTTGAACAAAAAGCACATTGTTGAATTTTTGTAATGTTGGTTACGGTAGTGGAGCTCCCCGTGTAAAGGATATGTAAAATCGAACCAAGGGACGTCCGTATGTTTCAGTCATTAAAAATATCATAACCTCATAAATCTTTTCATGCAAATCGAAAAGGACCCTCGCCAGGCCATTTCAGAGGCTGTTTCATAAAAAGGCTTGCCAATATCTAGTCATATTGCCTAAATATGCTTCTGGGTATACACTTAGGTACCTAAGAATTGAGCGTGACATATTTGCTAATAAATCGCAAATTCCATATTTTTTGCCAACAACTTCGACTGCTGGCTAATTCAGAATTTCCAATCATCCAAGTTCTTGAAGATGAAATAAATATCATTCGCACTTTAAAATCAGAAAACAATGCGTTTTAAACAGTAAAGTTACTTGCAAAAAAGGCTTCACACATGAGGGAATGGGAGATGTCAAATTAAAGTGATTGCTTGTGCGAAACGAAGTTGTTCAGTGAAAAAATGTACTTCGAACATTCATTTCCGAGATATTGGCCCCAGAAGTACCTTCATCTTAAATCTCAAATAAAAGTTAAAGGGTGATCTTTTCGCGAAAACCCACTCTGGAGGTGCTTTCTGGAGATGTCAGCAATAAATGAGGTTCTTTGATTTCTGCATGTGGGGTTTTTGTGCTAATAAAATCCGAACCGTTGCAATTTTTACATGTAAGTAGTTTATTTCCGCTGCCACTATGCGCCCTGCACAGCACAGAGTATTTTTTACGAAAAATCACCACGAATATTTTTTGGATTTTATTTTATTTTTCGAACAAATGAGCGACAAAATTCAGTCTAGCACAGGTCCCTTACGAATATGCAAACAAAGAAGGAATGAAATAAGCTCTAAGGCCCAAAATATTTTCCTACACTTAGCAATTAGCTTTTCACTTCGCTGCTTTCATTACCATACATAGAACGAGAAGAGAGAGCGAGCTAACCATAGCGTTAATAAGGTGATTAATGAGATTTGAGACAGGCGGCAGGCTATTATTGTTTTGGAAATTTTCCAAAATTAATAACATCAGATGTTGCAGTTTTGGATGCACTGAAAAGTTTCTGACGGTGCTGAATTCCGATGGCATGCGTGGCAGCGTTACCCTGCTTCGGTTGGTTCACATTGGGCAACATTGTCACTTCAACATTGGATCCACTTCTCCTTCCTCGCAGTTCGTTTTTTGTCGGGGGCCAACGTCACAGTGAAGTTGGCTATCATAAAAGGGGTGAATATCTCAGCCCCTGTGCAGCAGTAATTATCACAATTTGGGCAGTAGAGAGCAGTAACATAGCACTAACGAACCCCAGTCTCCACTTCCGGGGGCGCGATACCGGCGGGGGCAACTTGAAGGACATCCACACAATGGTTTGAAGCCCCAGTGAGGTTATGCCCCTGACAAACAATCGGCGCTGCAATTCGTGCATCACAGGTAAATGCGTGGTGCATATCTCTTGGTTTAGTTAGGCGCAAAGTTGGTGCCTCTGTGAAAAATCGAATGGGGAAAAGAAGCGCAAAGCACAGAAAGGGCGCCTTCGCAACACGAATCCGCTGCAACTCTGAATATCCATTAATCAACCAATACTTTCAGTTGTTGGCTATTTTGATAATGCGAAACGCGGACGCATACGTGTATCTGCCGAACGCTTTTGTTTCAACGCATCGCAAAATTCCTTGTTCGATATCTGTTGTTTGCGATCAGTTTTACAATCTCCTTCTGAATTGGAATGCTCAATAGCTGGGAGAACAAAGTTGCAGGCATTACATTCCAGTCAGCGATTGCATACGTAACAGGAAGGAAAATTTCCCAACATATCTTTTGAAGGACAGGGCCTTATCTTAAAAGGGTGGTCATGCCTGCCAAATTGAATGAGGGAGGTTGAATGAACGACTCAAGTAGGTCCCCTCACACCGGATCACACAGCAAGGCACTCGAAACATAGGCACAAGAGCCGATGACATTTTCTCCTGGCAGCCAATGTCGGCCAACCAAGCTGAGAAATCATTGCGAACACGCTGCTTTTCATTCGATGGTCTCCATCGACAAAGCTGTAGGCATGGAATTTATCAACAAAAAATTCTTATGACATACTCGTATCTCTTTCGAAAATTTAAAGCCCCGCGTGCGCGATTCATTCCGCGAAGAGCAAAATTGTTTCGTCATAGGAATGTTTCAACGAGACCAAATTTTGTTTCGAAACAACATTTGGAATTCCTTGCACCGAACTGAAAAGTCATATTTGTATCAAAGAAAGAAAGTCCCATGGCTAACTCCTTTATGGTGTGCTCGGGAAAATGAATGTGTAAATATATCTCGAAAACTCTATAATGCAGGAAAAAACTGCAACATGCAACCGCGACATGTGGTTTTAACAGAGCATTGGGTGACGTTAAATGTATAGATATAGGAGCTCTTTTTTGTTCTTATAAATTGCTGCTTCTTGTCCGGAAAATTGCAGCTCTTTGTTAAAAAATTCGCGCACATTAGTTTTACGCTGATGCTCTTTCTCTGTTTTCCTTCTCTTTCGCTTGGTTTTCATCTGCACAAATCCTGCTTCTTCGCCTCTCTCAGTTTCCCGCCCACAAATTCTTCTTTCAAAGTGGAGATATTTCCCGCTTTCCTTCTCATACAGCGATACATCGCTTCTTTTCCTGTCCATTTGCCGATCTGTACCGAACCGAGAGCGCCGAGCGCCTCATCTCGGTTGGATGCCGCCGCCTTCTGTAGTTAAGCGCCTTTGTTCTTGCTGTTTTAGTGTTTCTGGAGCGGAAAGACGCGCGTAGATCAGCCGTCTTTTGGCTCGCGTCAGCCCCACTGCTGACGCACAATTCCTGCGGGGAACGAGGCGGCGGTTCTCTCCGCTCCTGCTTTCATGGCAGACGTGACCTACTCCTCAGCGGGTTTCCAACGTCGTGATTCTGTGCTTTCCCGGTTTCCCTAATCAAAACGCTGCGACTTTTCCCGATACACTGCAGAAGCGTCAAGTTTAACTTAGTTTCCGGCGGAGCGCATGCAAAAGGCACGCGAAAGTCTACTGAAACTTTAGTGATTACGGCTGCCGGGCGAACAGGACAGATTTGCGGAACATGTTCTTGACGCTGGTCGGACAGAACTGTACCTGCAGTCGCCGCTCGAAAGGAAGTTTGGATATTTGTCTGCAGGAATATTGCTTTGTTTACTCGCCCGCATAGAACTGCAACTCTTGCCGGAATGGAAGGAATTTTGGAGGTTCTGTTATTCACTCTTTGAATCAAGTTTCAAGTAGACATCCATCGTTGGAAGTGTTACAAGTGACAAGCACTAAATAGAAAAATTTTATACTGTGGCCAGAAATTCCTGCCATTTTGTCTGCGTTTATGGATCCACCTTGCGTGTAAGTTGCTTCGATTTTAGAACAATTTTAGTGTCATTTTTGT